>JAQSUU010000652.1:3000000-3167500 GCA_038087645.1 Saccharum hybrid cultivar R570
TCATTTTTTGAATCGCTAAGTTTCACTATTGTATGTACCTGCAGTTCAAACTTGCATTTTTCAGAGAAATGTAAATAAATGAACTAAACTCAAAATATATAGTAAAAAGCATTAAAAAAGTATCAAATTTTAAAATTAAGCTATTAGTATTGTAACATGCTATAAAAAATGGATGCGAAAACAAAAAAAATTCTTTGCCGAGAGCCCAGAAATAGCCCTCGACAAAGAAATTTCTTAAGAAAGTGCAAAAAAAAAAGGAAAAACCTTTGCCGAGAGCCGGATCGGGGGCTCTCGGCAAAGAAAATGCAAAAAAAACTTTTGCCGAGAGTCGGATCGGGCTCTCGACAAAAAAATGCAAAAAAAAACTTACACATGATTATAATTATTCGTTGCCCTTGTTTAATTCCCAACTTCTTCCCCAAATTTTACTATGCAAAAAGAAGATTCCCCGTCACATCGAAATATCGGTAAATGCATGGAGTACTAAATGTAGATGAAATTAAAAACTAATTACACAGTTTTGTTATACTTTATGAGACGAACATTTTGAGCCTAATTAGTCAAAGTTTGGACAATTTTTACCAAATAAAAACAAAAGTTGCTACAGTACGATATGACGGCTACTGTTCCAGGTTGGTTCACCCAAGGATCTAAACACGGGCGTTGAATCAATACTTTACCTGCTCATTCCCCTTCCCTTTTATCCTCTCCAAGTCTCTCAAACCGCCGCCGCCGCACCTCGTCAGATCTCACCTCGTCCTGCTGAATCCACCCCACCTCGCCGCCCTAGAGCTGTTCCACTCTCACATCACCACCGCCGTTCGCGAGCCAAGCGACGAGCCGGCCTGGCGCCCGCCATGGCTGCGGCCACCACGGCCAACCCATCTCGCCCACTGATACTGTCGCCCTCGCCGCCCTCCCCTCCCCGCCCTCTTAGGCACCCTCCCTCTCTGAACGACGCCCGCCGCCCTTCGTCTCCTCCGATCGAGATCCACAGCATGGTGGCTGGTTCCACAATGGGTGGCCGGGATCGACGTCGTGGTGGCAGATCCACACCGTGGCAGCTGAGATCCACGAGGTGTCGTGCCCAGCGTGGACATCGGCGGACTCAGGACTCTAGGACCTGTCGAGGCTGAGGCGGTGGCGGCGTGGCTCCGCTGCGCGCAGTCGGCCGATGTGTGCAGTGGCGCTGGCGTGCTGCCGGTGGCAAGCGCGGAGTGCCGCCCGAGCGCAACCCGCAACCCGCAACCTGGAAGGGCACAGCGTCGCACTACCGCAGCCACCCCTGGACAACACCAGCTCCCGTCGAGGTGCTCTGCTGGTGCTTGGGACTACTTACTGTGCGTGATTATTCCTGTTTTCTTTTCCATTTTTTATTCCTATGAATTGAAAGGCCTATTGCCGTCACTTGATTGCTGAATATTGACCAAGGCAGCCAAATAGACTTCATCATGAACAAAAAAAACACACTAGAATTTTGGCATTATTATTATCATAAAAATATATAACACCATGTAATTTATTAATTTGTAAGCTTTCCTATCGTTTTGTTTTATATATATAGTCTATATATATATCCAGATGTTACCATTTTGGTATTTTGAATTAGTGGTACTTCTTTATGTTAAAGAATTTTAAGGTATGCTCAAGTTCTATGAATATATGAAATCATGCTCAATTATATGTTATATATTTACTATATAATATGTAAGTATCAGTATTCACGCTAAAAAATTTAACACCCCTTAATTTCACATTTTGAATACCCAGACTCAATCCTGATCCCACCACTGCTCGTCGTCATCCTCCACGGTGGCTATTCCAGGGTGCGTGTGCTTCATTTCCCCGCTTGCTGGAGACTTCTGTGTGTGGTGCTATTTTTAAAATTTTCTATGTTCAACCAAAGCGGCTGCAGGAGCGCTATGGGCGGTGGCGACTGCTCTGTTTGTGGCGATGATGTGGTATGTCCGTAAGGGCTGCTTTGTTTGTGGTAACGATGTTGGACTTGCCCACGGCGGGAAGCGCTGGGTGAGTGTCTCCAAATCCATCCACTGAAATGCTAGACCAACATGTTGTGTTCATTTAATTGTCGATGGTGCATGCAGAGAAGCTTGGTTCTATTGAATATTTTTCTGTTATGTTTGTTGACTGCAGCTCACTACATGGAATAGTTCGGCTGGATTGAATTTTCTTATGTGCTTGGCTCATGTGTAACAATGGTTCGATTGCGTTTTTCATGTGGAGGTCAACAACAGCAGCTGCCGCCTTGAGTTCATCAAACCTTTTCAGTTTTTTATTTCAGCAACAGCAACAGGGTGCAGAAACTGCTCAGGTTATTTTCTAATACAAGTTTTTGTTGGCTAATAATTGATTGCATGTCTGGTTACTTGTATTCGTAGTAAAGCAGCCACAGTGTGTCATTCATGGTGAGATGCTCAGGTTGCTTCTGTTGTGTTTGTTGACTGCAGCTCACTACTTGTTTATTCTCATGAACTTTGAACCTGAGATGCAAATCATATTTTAATCAGTAGCTATTTTACTCTGTTTTTTGTGTTGATTTTCATTGACATAGCTTGGCAAATATGCTTGTGGAGGTGGCAGTAACCAAATCAAGCACTGATTTGATTGCTCTCTTGAACATTGGCTTGTTTAGTGCCCCGAGGCTTGGGAGGACAGGTGGTTAAGTCCGGAGTGGGCCGCTCAGCATGAGGCGGCTGCCCAGCAGCGGCGTGCATGCATGCAAGGCATACCACACCATCAAGGCAACCGCCGTCACAAGGTTGTCAAGGGCGGCCAAGTGTTTCCGTCACCGCCGTCACAAGGTTGTCAAGGGCGGCCGGCGCACACTGGTAGTTTCGTGTCTTGTTTTGGTATGCATGCATGTGGATGAACTATGCACGAACTTGTTATGCACGTGGACTTGTATTTGAGACAGTTTTATGGGATTTATGTGAACAATTGTGACATATGGTGCTGGATGTGAGTTATGCATGTATGTGATATATATGGTGCTGAATGTGGTATATCTGTGATGGATAATATAGACATATATATACATTTTTTGTGTTTGCAGGGATTGAAAATAAAAAAAAACAAAAAAAAGATTTGGTCACGGCAAAGGCTCTTTAAGGCAAGCTCTCGGCAAAGTTGGACAGTGGACGACGAAATGACAGCTTTGCCGAGAGCCCTATTGGCCGGCTCTCGGCAAAGACCAGTTCTTTACCGAGAGCTAGCCCAGAGGGCTCTCAGCAAAGAAATTAAAAAAAAAAAAGAAAAACCAAAATCTTTGCCGAGGGTCGGACGCCGGGGCTCTTGGCAAAGAAATTATTCAAAAAAAAAGAAAAAATCTTTGCCGAGAGCCTGTATCGGGACTCTCGGCAAAGAAATTATTTAAAAAAAAAGGAAAAAATCTTTGTCGAGAGCCGGACACCTGGGCTCTCGGCAAAGAAATTAAGTAAAAAAAAATCTTTGCCAAGAGCCGAGCACCTAGGCTCTCGGCAAAGAAATTAAGTAAAAAAAGAAAAAAAATCTTTGCCGAGAGCCGGACATCTGAGCTCTCGGCAAAGAAATTAAGTAAAAAAGTTTAAAAAATTCTTTGCCGGGCCGGTAACGGCGGAAAGCTCCTGACGACTACTTTTGTTTGTCGAGAGCCGCCGTGGCCCTCGGCAAAGGCCCCTTTGTCGGACGCCGCTTTGCCGGCAGCCCTTTGCCGAGAGGGGCTCTTGGTGAAGCCTTTGCCGAGAATAAACAGGTCTTTGCCAAGCGTGTCTGTCCAGCAGTGGATTCGGCAGCCTGCATACGACCTCGCGGCGGTCAGGCCCGCGGGCGCGGCGGCGGCGGCGGAGGCCAAGACGGCGGTGCAGCAGCAGCCCCTCCGCAGTGAAGAAAGTCCCCCAGCGGCCTGCGACCTCGCGACGGCTGTGCCCGCGGCCTCCACCTGTGTGGCTTCGCTTCATGGTTGGTTCAGCCTGGCGCGGTGTACGCGAGCCAGACACGCCGGCGCCAGTGCACGTCGGAGATGAGGCGGTTGTCAAGTCCAAGCATCAACATCAGGACGACAGGGGGTGACGAACAGCAGCACAACAAGCCGATACGTGTATGCACCTGCAGCAAACCTTGCTCACATCTTTGCCTTATTATTAAGACCTCAACCTAACTTAATTATCGATTGCACTGCACAACATTAAGTTCGCAAGTGGAGAAATCATGGTAATTAATTGAAGTATCCAGTACTTTTTTCAAATAATTTTGTTACTTATTTGGTTTAGATCTGACAAATTTAAAATTAAAAACCACGCCACCCATAATATAAGCTTTGATGCAGATTACTTTTGTATCTGCAAAAATATTTTTGTGTGAATGCAAATTGCATTCCGTCGTGCATGCTGAATACTAATTCTTGTATTTGAAGTAGACAACTGCAAAGGGCGGTTGGGGACTACTCCTGTTTTTCAGACCTTGCTGGCTGCTCTCTCATCTCCTGCTATTACTATATTGAAGGACAAGGTTCCCTGATCCAGTAAGTATATTTTTAGTGTTCACAGAATCAACGTAAGTATGACTTTGATATCACATTTATTAATGTTGTTTTCTCAGTTTGTGGTAGTCTTCTGAAAAAGAATAAATTATGGCATGAATTCTGTTGCAATGAATTAGTTGAACTCATGATGTGATTTACTGATTAATTTGTTCCTTGCAACGTAAGGATTTGGTGTTTTTTAAGTTGTGACCCATGGTTAGATAAAAGCTGCTCTTCATATATTAATGTAAACCCGATGCCTTGTTGTGTGATGCTGGTGCTAGAGGCATTGAGGAGCATGACGCCAGCGTCAACTCGTGCAGTGGTTAGAAGCTCCCCGCCATGGCTGTGACATCTGGCCCTCCTTCCTCCACCTAGAGAAGATCACGCCCTCCTCCTTCCTCAAGATTGCCCATGGCTTCAGTGGATTTGTGATGCACTTGATCTTGCAATTCATTAATTGATTGGGGATCTAATCTTCTATGCTATGTGCAGATCCGAAATCAAGCTGCATAACTTCATTATTTAAGGTAATTTAATATCCAGTTTTGTGATGTTTGGATTTTCAACTAATTCAGAAAATTATGATAGGAGTTTAAGGCTTTTTGGTCCTCGTGCATAGTGTGACCAATAATAATAGTTCGTTCATATGACAGGGTTTATATTTATATGGGCCTCTCTATGGCGGTGTAGAGAATTATTTTTCTCCATTCCTTATATGTGTTAGCTTGCATTTAGTGTTATTTAAATTCTTTTTGTTTGGTGAAACCAAAAACATTTTATAGACATTATCAAAATGTTAGTATATTTTGTTTTAAGAAATATGAAAGCCTTCTAGCAGAGGATCAGAGGATTGCACACGAGATCCAAAAGAAGCAAGAGGAAAGGGACTCAGAATTAGAAAAGAACAAAATTACGGTGAGCTATTCCTTTCAACCAATTAATTTTTGTATCATTGATTTTAGGGTTATATTGTTACACCTTGTGTTTCTGATAACATTAAGATACCTTCTCTGATTATTTGGGGTCATATCATTATTTACCTCCCCTATACAATTGTCGGAAGTACATAACTTGAATCACCAAATGTTGATATTTGCATTTTACAAAAATATGAACCATTTTGGTAAAATACCCTTCTATTTCAAGTGAGGAAAGTACTTTTTCAAAAACTTCTACTATCATATTGTCTAAAGTCTGTTTCTGCAACTAATGCTACAGGAATTTTTGGGTTTTAGTTAGCGACAAAGATATGATAGACCCTATGAACAGTGCAATTCCAAGTTCTTTAAATTTGGCAGCCAGGTTAGATTGAGCTAGATGATCCCCTGTTATACAAGTGATGTTGACAATATTTTTTTATGAAGTTTATATTCAAAAGCAAATCTTTGTTTATTTAATCTTGTAAATATATGATATAGAAAAATATTATTATTAATTCAAAAAAAAATGTAACCACGTGCGTGTCGCACGTGCATGTCCACTAGTAAAAAGTAAATAAGGGTAATTTGGGCATTCCAACATCTTTTTTCTTTCTGACGAACTGTCTGGGGAAGGGCTCGCCGCCGCCTCAAGCCTGCAGGGGGCTCACTAGTGCCGGCGCCACCTGTTTGACGATCACCACCGGCTAACTGGAGGAGCTCGCAACCGACCGTTTGTTGGGGACTTTGGGCCACCACATGGGATCACCACCGGCCACCTGCACGAGCTCTGCACCAGCCATCTGCTGCGGCCTGGCGACCTGCAGCTGCAGGTCATCAATTTGGCCGGTAGGGGCTCGGTAGCCTGCCTCCTCCTATCACCTGCCTGCACTCAGGGAGTGTTTTGATTTGGGCGGCTAAAGTTTAGCTGGCTAATTTTAGTCCTATTTAGTCATTTTTATTTTACCCAAACACTATGACTAAATGGGACTAATAGCCAACTAGTTACCAAGGGATTACTAAATGAGACTAAAAGACCAAAAGTAAAGGGGGCGCCCCTCATCAATGCACTCCCGGGTCCCTGCCCCATCCCTTCTCTCCCGTATCCTCCGCCCTTCCTCCCACCGTGCCCCTCGCCAGCGCCCCTTCCCTTCCTCCTCAACCACGACGGTGCCGCGTCCCTTCCCTTCCATCACCGCGACGGCGCCCCTTCTCCCTTCCTCCACCACGACAGCACCTCTCTCTCTCTCTCTCTGAGCAAGGGGCCGGCGGTGGCGAGCTCCTCTGCCTCCACCTTGGTGCCACCTCGGCATCTCTACCTCAGGCGCGGCCGGATCCGGTGGAGGGCGCGAGCGGCGGCGCGGGCGAGGTAGATCAAGTGGAGGGCGAGGCTAGCGGCGCAGGCGCTGCGGATCCAGTGGAGGCGCCCACCCCTCCGATGAGCTCCCTCCATCGGCGAGTGGGTGGCAGATCAAGCGAGCGGGTGGCAGATCCGACGAGCTCTAGATCCAGCGGGCGGGTGGCGGATCAATAGCTCGGACGCCCACAACTCCGGCTCGAGGCTGCGCAGGCCCTCGCCGGTGGGGAAGAAGACAGGTGCTGTGGGGGTGTTTTGGTCATCCCACACATCATGATGTTAGGTTTAGTCCCTTTTAGTCCACCCAACCGAACAGGGGTGACTAAAGTTTAGCAGCTGCTTTAGCTGGCTAAAAATTAGCAGCTTTGAACCAAACATGCCCTTATTTGGCCTCCATGATTCATACATTTGTGGCTAAGTAGAGAATACTGACATCTGTCTGATGCGCCTCCAACTGCAGATCTGATAATCGCATTTGTAAACTGCAGATTAACATTTTCATTGCATATGACCTTGAACCATTCTTCAACAGCGCCAAAACTTGAAGCCAAGGGGATTTGTTGGATGCATGTATTATTTGGCTGCGGGGACCGCCCACCAGGGGCGGCACGCGTCGGGGAGCTTCCACACCAGATCAAGTGCCTACGAGCCGCGTCCGCCAGCCGTGCTGCCCGCGCTCGAAGAGATCCTACAAGAGACATGAGAGAACGAGAGATCGCACTGGAAGATAAAAGGTGCAACTTCTAAGATGCGAAACTACTATTCTACCCTTAAGATTTAATTTACAACTAGTTCCTGACCCACATAATTTTGGTTCTAGCCCACAACTTAAGTTCCTTTGTATTGGTTCTTCTTATTTTATAGCCATTAGATCTATCCAAATGGATGTCTCTAGTTTTTTCAAGGCACTCTAAAATTTCACTCAAAATATATATGCATCTCGCACTCTATATAGGTTATAGCCATTGAGCAAAGCAAACATACTTCTCATCCAATAATGCATCTTGAAATAATTTCTACACTTTGGTGGTCCACACACTACACACAAGGGCGGATCTCGAGCACGGGCTTGGTGGACTGCCTCATGGGTCCAGCCCAAAGAACACTAATTCCACCTATGTAGTATCAGCCCATGCATATATTAAGCCTATGGAAGAGGTCCGGCCCTACCCGCCTCCTTCGCCCTGACGATTACCACGACCCCAGTTGTGTCGTCCACGCCTGCAGCATCCACATTGCCGACGCAGACCATCGGGGTGACCACACACCTGCCGCTCCAATGGAAGTGTCGCCTCCAGCCACCTCTATAGTTCCCATCTCCTTTATTTCGGCTCCCGATGCCTCCATAGCTCGTTATGGTGAAGAAGAGATCACAAAAAAGTCCGCTGGGCGCTCCTCTCCCTTGTCACCCACCATGAGGCCTTGCCTTCCATCCGGTCGCGTTGCGCTAGCATGGTCATCTCTGTAACCATGGGCACCAAGCGGCCCCTAATGCCGATCGCCACCACAACTGCATGCCGCACTGCATCAGCAATGCCCATCTCTTTGGTTGATTCTTGCCAGGCCATTGGCAAGGCAACCCACCCAACGACATCCTCGTCGGTGACATACACCACCACAGGCGTGAGGCTGCCTGTTGTGGCCGTCCATCATTTTTTTTAAAAAAAATGCTGTTTCTTTGACCTAGATTGTGATTTTTGGAAAATGGATTTATAGGGGCGGCTCTATATCCAACCACCCCTACAAATAATCAGCTGCCCCTACAAACCGATTTGTAGGGACTGCTGGCAAACTGCCCCTACAAATTGTTGATTTGTAGAGTCGGGGCGTAGGGGCGCCTGGCCAAACCGCCCCTAGAAATGGTGTGGAGCCACCCCTACAAAGTCTTTATGTAGCAGTGATGCTACTAATAAGCAACACTTGAGATGACACGAGAACGAATGAGGAGGTAGCTAGAACTAGAATATATGGGGACAGATGACACGATCGAGATGCTACAAATGGAGATGGATGGGCAAACAGGCAAGGTCAATTGACTATCGGTGCCCCTGTATCATGCTAGCTATTTATAGGTACTAAATTTGGGCATGCATCGACCATTAGAAGCCCTAGCTAGCTATAGGCTACAGCTAGTTTACATTATAAACATCTAGACTAAATTTGAGACTTCAACGAAGGCATCTCACAACGTGTTACAAGTTGACGTATAGAGGATTACTTATTAGCTCTATCTTGCTCCAGTCGCGTTGCAAGTTTGCGTCAGAAGTCAGAAGTTGACGTTCCTTCAGATACGCACTACTGTTCAATGAACTTGTGCATGCATATGGTTTGTTGGTACTCGAGGAAGAACCAGTCAGGGCTATTTCAAAACTCAAATCTTCTCAGGGGCCCTGGCTTTTTCCTGAGTGGAAAATTTATGGGGATATCATTTAAATAACCCATTTAATTTTTCATCAAGGATTTTTCATCCCTAGGTGTGCCTCCCGCTTGCTTCCAAATTAGCCCTCAAGGGTTAAACCATGGGGCATGGGCCGGCCACCGGTATGGTGATTGATTCTTTGTTCTAGGTCGGGATCGGCACACTAGTCATTACTCATTAATGATAACCAAAACTTTTTCTACCATTCAAGCCCTCTTTGGAACATAGGATTTTTTTCCTATTCCTATGTTTTTCTCGGGAACATGAACAGATTCCTATGTAATTATTATACAATTCCTGCATTCCAAAGGGACACTCCACCTACAAATATCAATAACCAGAACTAGCTTCTCTCTTTTGACTATCACCTTTTGCTAGTGAAACATAAACCCTATCATATATCTTTGCCTTGAGCTCTTCACCATCCATCCATGCCATCTTTCACCATAACACCAATGTTTTGCTCAAAGCATCCTTGTGGTCCTAACTTATAATCTTCATTTATCACATAAAATGTTAGTCCACAGATATTGTCATTAATTACCAAAACCTAAAAAAGGGCTCAGATGTTGTCACTACATACGACCGACAATGTTTTGACCATTCCAGTAGAAGGATAGACCAGCCTAGTTCCCTATGTATGTGATGCTTAGGCATCTCCCTCCTTGAGGGAGTTGCTGAGTTCCGTGGGGCCAGATCCCCTTGACAGAGTTTTTTGGGTAGCAGCGTCCCCTGGGCGTCGGGCCCGAGGGCCGCCGAAAGCTAGCAGACCCTGCGGCCTGAGTTTCTCTACCAGAATAGGTCATGGGGAACTCGGCGACATACAAACTCCACGGAGTATGAAATCAGCAATGTATGAACTATGAAGTCACCGATACCAAGAGGGGTGAAGATACCCTAAGTGCAGGTATCGTCACAAACTAATTGACTAACAAAATAATTTTAGATCTGGATCTAGTCATAGAGCCAAATGTAATCCCTATTCAAAAACCGATAGTAGACCAAAAAAATCGAGACATGGCCACTAAACAAGTTTATGAACTTATTCCCATACTAAATTCAACCTAGGACCTTCAAAGATTTGGTCTAATTTCATTCATAATTGTCTCAAACCATGCAAATAGAGACAAAATCAAGAACCTAATTAATCTAGTAATCTAACATTAAACCTTCAAAAAGATGTTAGGAATGGCATGCCTTATCTTCTATAGATAAGTGTCCTCCTTCCAAAAAAAAGAAGAGCAAAACCTTCCCCTTAGATTTGCAATTTTGTGGTTGTTGGAGCTTCCCCTTTATTCCTTCTTAGGCTATAATTCTGTCCCGAGAACGAGGAAGGGGAAGAGGCTGCTTTAAATACCTCTGCAAGTAGTAGTGTGCGTTTATAGAAATTAATGTATCTCACTTATACCACTTTTGAAAATGTCCCATCTCAGAGGCTTGAAAGTGCAAGCTAATAAATCTGCTTTATATACCGGGCTTGGTTAATAGAGCTGCCTCTGCAAGTAGTAATGTGCGTTTATAGAAATTAATGTATCTCACTTATACCACTCCTGAAAATGTTCCATCTCAGCGGATTCAAAGTGCAATCTAATAAATCAATGTGTCCCATGGAGGTCATAGTAGAGGTGTGGCTGGAAATTGAGCCAACCTCAGTTTGTTTTTGCATTGTAACTGATGATCACCGGACAAACACACAAGAGCAGTAAACAGAGAATTTTTAAAGTTCACGTGGCTTTACTTTTGATAGAAGGCTTATAACTGAGTACATATGAAAACGCATAGAAACGTGAACATTCACTTAGCTAGGCACCACATTTATACTATATTATTGGATACGAGATGACAAGAGATTAAGAACTCTACGGAGAAACAGAATTGTTCCAACGGAAAAACACATATATACAAACCTACACGGAAACAATGCGAGCGGCGCGCATCTCATCTCTTACGCGCCCTGGGTACAGTTCTTGGAGCACCTGTCATAGCAGTACGTCAGACAGTACCCCATATACCTTTCATTGTAACTCTGGCATCGTTGGTACGCACTACCCACGGCTGGGTAAACAGCGTTAGGGCAGTCCCAATGGGTATTAATAGTGGTTTTTATCTCAATTAAATGACTTGTCAACTCAGTAAAAATGCTGACATGGCAGCCTAACTTATGAAGAGAGAAATGACAAACTGAGGAAACGATTTCTTCACAGGGAAACCACGTCTGCTCTTGAACCGAGGCAGCAAGAAACGACATTTCCGGCGTTGGGAAGAAACCGGTGATTTCTACCTAAGTGAGGCCCGCCATAGGACCACAAGAGCTCGTCGTCGATGCTCGCCCAGGCCATGTGCTCGCATGCCGGCCACCGCGTGTGCTCACCGGAGCCACCGCTCTCGCCCGCCGGTGCTGCCGCGCTCGTCCGCCGGCGTCGCGTGCCGGCTGCCGTGCGTGCACCGGAGCCGCTGCGCTCGCCCGCCGGAGCAACTATGTGAGCTCGTCCGCGCCGCCGCGTGTGCTCGCCGAAGCCCATACGTGCGTGCTCCGGAGCAGCAAAGTCCGCCGGCTCCGCATGCGCTCACCGGAGTAGCCATGTCCGCCGGCGCCCTGTGCGCCACTGCGCTTGCCCGCTGGCGCCGCGCGCTCGCGTGCTGGCCGCCGCCTGCGCGCGCCGGAGCCGCGGTGCTCGCCCGGCGGAGCAGCCATGCGCTCTCACCCGCGCTGCCGCGTGCGCTCGCCGGAGCCCGCGTGTTCTCTCACCAGAGCAGCCATGTCCGCTCGCCCGTGCTGCCGCGTGCGCTCGCCTAGACCGCCGCGCTCTCCGGCTGCTGCCACTGCGTTGGCTTGCTCGCTCCGCCTGGCATCGCGTGCGCTTGGCCAAAGACGCCGCTCGCCGGTCGCCACAAGCCCTTGCCTGCATCGCCGCACAAGTATGCATCTAGTCAGTTCAGGAACGAACGAGATGAGAGAGTATGCGGTTGCCGCCGCCGTGCATGCATTCTCCTCTGCATCGTGTGCGGTTGAGAGAGAACGAGAGCAAGCATTTGTCCTCTGCGTCGTGTGTGGTTGAGAGAGAACGAGAGGAGAGAGAGTATCAGATGGAGCAAGGGATAAGGGAGAAGATAAAAAATGATTAGTATTTATTTCGTGAAGACACCCTCTATTGTGTGAGATAGTTTTCATTGATAATTTTCGCTGACGTGGTTTTCTTGGAAACTGCCCATGGTTTCATCCATTGGAAACTGCCCTTACGGCACGATTCACAGCAGCTGATCGCATGGGGGTTGTCGCAGGAACAGTTGCCGAAGCTGCAGCCACTATGGACACAGGACTTGCCAGGGCAGGTGTGGTTGGTGCAGCTCTCATAGCACCCGTTGAAGGCGCCTTCGACCAAGCTCGTCCAGTTGCTGGGGTGGTAACTGGCTTGGCAAGACGGACTACATTGGGAGGCGCAGTCACTATAGGTGCAATTGCTGATGGGTGACGGCGCCGGCGCCGGCGTCGTCGGGGCCGACATGGGCGCTGGCACCGGCGTCGGCGTCGGCGTGGGCGCTGGCACCACTGGCGTTGGCGAGGGCGGTGGCTGCTGCCCCGTGTAAGGGCAACCCGCTGATGCAGGCGGCGGTGGCGGCTGGCCCGTGTAAGGGGGAGTGGATGCAGGCGACGTCGTCGGTGGCTGCTGTCCCATCGAAGAGTGGAGCAGCATGACGCACACGGCGACGAGCAAGGCCTTTTTCAGAGCAGCAACAGCTGAAGCCATATCTTTTCTTGGATGGGACGAGCAAGCTAACAAGCAAAACTTGAGATGACACGATCGATCGAGATGCTACAAATGGAGATGCATGGGCAAACAACTCGATCAATTGACTGTCGGTGCCTGCCGGTATCATGTATCATTCGGTAGCTATTTATAGCCACACCAAACTTGAGCATCGACCATTATATTAGGAGCCCTATGGCTGTAGCTATTTATATTATATAAAGATATAGACTACACTTGAGACTTCAGCGAATTGAAGGCATCTTGCAACATGTTGCTAGTTGATATAGAGTATAATAAAGAGGATCAATTACTTATTAGCTCGCTCTACTATCTTGCTCCAGTCGTCGCGTTACAGGGCAAGTTTACGTCACACAAGTTGACTCTCCTTCAGAAGTTCAGATCCACTCACGCATGCATGTAGTACTGTTCAATGAACTACTGCATGTGGCTTGGTGGTACTCGAAGAAGAACCAGTCAAGGATAGGCATGGTGATTGATTCTCTGTTTGACATCGGGAATTAATGGTACTCTTTATTGATAAACAAAACTTTTTCTGCCATTCAACCTGCAAAGCATGCATGCATGCATGTGAGCATCAGTACCCCGGCACCCAGCTTCTTTTCTTTGAGGAAAGGAGGGAAGCATGCCTATACTAATACCATTCATATAAAAGATTCTATGATTTTATCCAAGTCAAAAGATAGGATTAAGATCATCCTCAAAATAAACTAATAAAAATGTACATGGAATAGATCTAAACTAGCATAAACAGGAGATAGACATGATCACAATCCACATAATGAGACATAAGGTATATGATAAAATAGTTTCCAAATATATATGGATCTCGCACTTCTATATATATAGCCATTGAGCAAAGAAAACATACTTCTCATCCAATAATGCATCTCGAAATATTTCTACACTTTGGTGGTCCACGCCACACACAGGGATGGATCTAGGGCATGGGCTTGGTGGACTGCCTCCCAGGTCCAGCCCAAAGAACACTTATTCCACCTATGTAGTATCAGCCCATGCATATTAAGCCTAAGGAAGAGGTCTAGCTCTAGTCGCCTCCTTTGCCCTAACCACAACCGTTTGTTTTCTTCCCGATAAATCACAAGCGTTGCCCCCTTCCTACTCATTATGCACTACTACATGGATGTCATCACCGCCAGTTCTAAAGTGCCCATCACTGCCGGTGGTACTGAAACCCCTCACCCCCCGGTTTTTGCACTCGGTGTTGAAAGTCATTGGTGTTAATATCGACTATCACCACCGGTTGGGAACCGACAATGATAATAATCATTCCTAGAAACGAATTGGCAGGGATGATGAGGCCAATTTTCACTGGCGGTGATAAGCCCATCACTGCCGGCTCGTATGACGCCAGTCAACAAGGTCGGATACTACAGAAGCCCACAGTAACATCATTGAAAGTGCATCTAGGCCCCTAAGTAGGTTTTGGTGCATCGATGATGATGCAATTAAGGGTCTATTGAGATTTGTTGAGTATAAACAGGTTGTAAGCAATGGAATGGAATATTACAACACAATGAGGACCCCCAATTCAAATCCGAATGTTTGGATGGTTGAAGGCTTTATTTCTTATTTTCTATTTTTGAATTTGAGTTTAGGAATTGTCGTACTATGAAGGGCACACAAATGCCAAGCTTAAGGGGACCATGTGCTCTTGCAAAACAACAAAAAACCCAAAGGAAAACAAAGCAAGAAAACCTAACTCCTATTCTGTTGTGGCACCCACAAAAGTTCCACAGATTTCTGTGAAACCTCCGCGTTTAAATGTGGAACCTCCGCACTTAAATTGTATCATTTGAAAAGAGGGGAGGGGTATTTATACCCCATCCCCTTCTTTTCCAATGTTCTCCTGCGCTATTGAGACTCCAAGCCTTTGTGGCTCCCTCAACAATGAGGACATAGGCAAGCCTTGGTGGCTCCACTGAACCTCAGAATATCTTGTGTCTTGCCCCTTGTTGTTGTTTGTTTGAACTCATATCTCATTTGAATTTCTAGATTAGGTTTTCCACCCGATCTACTTGTGTATTGAGTTCTAGCTACAGGGACTTGGTGCAATGGGAACCTGAGACACCCAGGAAGGCTGGTATTTTACTCGATCTACTTTTCATACTTTGATTTTTGCGTTGTAGTAACATCCATTAGGATACGGGGAACCTCCGTGGATTTGTGTGGAAGTTCCACAAGAATCCGTGAAACCTCCGCAGTCTGCTAACCACTGTGATTGAGTTTGATTTTAAATGGGCATATTCACCCCCCTCTAGATCTTGCCTGATCCTTTCAATCATCGTTGTGCTAAACGGACGGAGTTGGATCATAGAGATGCTTGATCCACCAGCCAGTTCTGCTTCTGCAGTTCATCTTCTCTTTTTCTAATCTCTTTGATTCTAGCTACCTTTGTTATGAATCTTAATCGACATTTATGCATGGTGATGGTGTTAAGAATGAATCGTCTACTCTCTCTCTCTCTCTCTCTTTTCATAGATGGATTACCTTAGCTTCTGATAGTGAAAGCATCCTAGTGTGCTTCTCCAATGTGGATTCCATAGTATAGGTGGTGAATTAGTCAGTCAGAACTGATACAACCTGTTGGTTTAGATGTCACTGGACTGAGAAAGGCCATGAACTATGGACTGATTGTTGAGTTCTATGAAAGTGTTACCTATCCACAACAATGATACTACACTTTCTTGCAATTTGTCTTTCAAGTTTCAACATGTTTATCAAATAGGTGGCGGAGTTCAAATGATTTTTGTGTCTATTAGGAAATCAGCCCTCTGAAAGGTCCTACTATGGCTAGAGGGGGGTGAATAGCCTATTAAAATTCTACAAAACACTAGAGCAACTTGATTAGTAAGACAAATGGTGAAATGCAAATTTTTCTCTAGCTCTACAAGGGTTGCAAACCACCTATCCAGTCAATTCTAGTCACTATGATCTCTAGGCACACAAATAGCTATGTCACTACTTGTTACACTAGGTGAACAAGGCTAGCAAGAAAAGCTACACTAACAAACTACACAAGAGAGCTAAATACCCTACTTTGCAGGAAAGTAAATGAGAGTCAAAATTGTTATACTGCCGCATAGGGGATGAACCAATCACCAAGATGATAACCAATCAATACACCGGAAGAATACCAAATGGCAAGAGACACAAGTATTTTTCTCCCGAGGTTCACGTGCTTGCCGGCACTACATCCCCATTGTGTCGACCAACACTTGGTGGTTCGGCAGCTAAGAGGTGTAGCACGAACCTCGTCCAACCCATGGACACCGCAAGAACCTACCCACAAGTGAGGTAGCTCAATGACACATGCAATCCACTAGAGTTGCCTTTGGCGCTCTGTCGGGGAAGGCACAAGAACCCCTCACAAATCACCGGGAGGTGACAAGAACAAGCTCCACTCTTGCCACAACTCCTCCACTGCCTCCAAGTTGTCTAGGTGACGGAAACCACAAAGAGTAACAAGAATCCCGCAGCTCAACTGATCTCCAAGTGTCACTAGATGCAAACTCACAAGCAAATGCACTTGGAATCACTCAATCTCACTTTGGATTCACAACTAAACAAGGGAGATGAGTGGGAAGGAGTATGCTCAATGCAAGAGGATGTCAAGATGATCAAAATGCCAAGAGAGTTCTCCAAGAGCCGACCACCAACTATTTATAAGACCCTTAAACAAATAGAGTTGTAAGAGTCATGAAGGAGCTCACTGCGGGGTGACTAGATGCGCCGGTCTGATCGACCGGACGCAGCCCCAGTGTCCGGTCACTACGCGCCGAGCCCACGGATGGCTGCCACGTGTCCCTCTCTGAATGTCATTTGTTGATCTTTTAACGGTAATGAAACGTTCGACGCACAGTCAACTAGTTGACCGGATGCGCCGACGCAGTCACCTTACGTTGCGCCTCTCCTGAGTCCGGTCATGAACAGAGAGCTCCCGAAATGCGTAAATAACGACCGCACGCGTCTGGTCCAGGTCGACCTGACGCGCCCAGCGTCCGGTCAGCACAGCGCCCCTCAGCTCACACACCATGCCCTTAGCACCTGATGATGAACAGTGATCCACCTGTGTCCGATCAGCATCGTTAGGTTTCCACAGGAAGTGATTGGATGCGCAAGTCCCTGCGTCCGGTCGCTATGCCGCCTCGGCCTCTCTACCCGGTCAGTGTTCCTCAGCGAGAAACACTACCGTGACTTTGCCACCTTCTTAACCTCTGCTCAAATGTGCTAACCACCAAGTGTATCATCTTGTGCACGTGTGTTAGCATATTTTCATAAATATTTTTAAGGGTTATGTTAGCACACTAGGTTTCTAAATGCAATAGATGGAAGTATGTCACCTAGTGACATTTGATAACCATTTTAACCGTGAGACTCCCCTCTTCATAGTACGGCTATCGATCCTAAATCACTCACACCCTCTATGATGTCTTGAGTGCAAAACAAAAACCTATTGATACCTTTGTCTTGATCAACTTGTTCTTGTTTTTCTCTTTCTCCTTTTCAAGTTGAGCCCTTGATCATATTGTGGTCAACACCATCATCACCATGATCCTTCTCTAGGCTCCACCACTTGGCAGGTACCAACCTCAACTTCTACATATACTTAGTCATAGAGGTTAGCACTAGGGTTTCATCAATTGTCCAAAACTAAACTAGGGACTTTCACCCTCCCCTTTGCTTCTTTCTTGGATCTGCCACTAACCACAAACTCTACTAGGCAAGGTCCAAAGGCACAACCATAAGGGCTTACTATAAGGGAGACATCAAGCTAACTACCATGATATATCCACCATGAAATTCTAGTCCCTACTATTACAAAAGCATGTTGAACATCCTAAATGCATATTATATTGAGAATACATATCATAATAGCATATTAAAAAGAGTGCATGGGATCACAAGATATACAAAAAAACATGATTGGCTTTACTCTAATATCATACACTACTATTGAAATATTTTTTAGGGATGACCCTTTTTCACAGTGGATCCATCATGAACCCCCCAACAATGGTTTCAGAGATGGGCCACTTATTACTACATAAAACATTTTTGCAACAACAATTATACCAACGATTCATTAGAAATTGTTTGTGATGATTAGTACCAACAGTTCGTAATACAAACTAGAGGTGAAAATGGAGGACATTTTCACCAACATTTTGCAATACAAGCTGGACATTGAAAATGATTTTCACCAATGCTTCTAGACATGAGGCCAATGGTGAAAAGTGGTTGCAGGACCTAAAATTGGTACCTCCCTCCTTATCTCCTCCCTCACTCGCCCCTCTCTCTCTTCTTATCTCTTTTTCATGCCACCTCCGATCCCACGCTGCCAGCACGTGCCTCGACATAGTCAACCCACGCCACTTGCCCACATGACCTCCATCACCACTAAAAGGATCTACATACTGCTATAGGAGGTGAATAGCCTAATAAAATTTTCTACAAGCTCAAAACACTAAGCAAAGTGTTAGTAAAAAAGATAACCCTAATAGCCACTACTTTGCCTAGCCTAGTCAATACAAAGCAAGCCCCTACACAAGTCTAGTTGTAAGACAAAGTAATTAAGCACTCAAACAAACAAGCAACTAGAACTATCACCTAGCAACTAGTGAGCTAACAAGAGAGTAGCTACAATACACTACACACTAGAGCTAAGCTAGGCTACCAAGCAACAACAACACAAGCACGAGGTATGAAAGTAAACGAAAGTGTTGAGGGAGCGAACCAATGAGGGCAAGAGACACAAAGATTTTTCCCCAAGATCCAATTACTTGTCGGCAACCTACGCCCCCGTTGAGGTGGATTCCTTAGATCACCACTTCACATAGAAGATGGTAGATCACCAAGGACCTCTCTAAACCTTGATTGATTTCACTATAGTTACTCTTCACGGGATCTCCCACGGGGGATGAGCACAAAGCCCCTCACAAGCCAATGAACAGAGGTGGCAACAATCACCAAGAGGCCCTGAACGGTCCTCCATAAGCACCAAGCGAGCTAGGTGACGACAATTACTAAGAGTAACAAGAAATCCTGAGTCACAAAGATCACCTAGTGATGAGGATATCACCCCTTCAGATGCACCCACCGATCCTCCAAACAATATGACAAGTCCAATGACCCGAGCTCACTTGCGATAATTAAATTTAGAGGTGAGCTCATTTTTAAGCGATCCTTTTCATAGTTTTGAGAATAGATTGCTACCCAATGATGTTATCTTGTTTAGGAAGATTGGATAGGGTCATGAAGTACTTGAATAAAGGTGCGAAGGCGGAGAAGAGGCCCAGTCTAACTCGAGTTCGAGTATGCCTCAGCCTTCAGGACCGGTGAGCAGTAAAATGGACACTCAGGACGCATCCAGACTCCATTTTTGACCATCCGCATATGGATGGAAAGATAATTTCATAATCTAGGTATTGGATTTGGTTTGAGGTCCAAATTCCATTGGAGTCAATGGAAACCATCGAAACAAGACAGTATTGTTAGGGTGTTGTGTCACTGTCTTTTGGTCTGTTGGGTCGTGTATCATCTTAGAGCCCGTTAGGGGGGCACGTCCAGGGGGTGATGACCCTTAGACCTTATATTGATTCATAACACCACATATTAGGGTTTAGGTTTTGCTTTAGGTCAATCTGTCATTGAACAGTCATCGTCTTCAGTTGTGAGACCCCACTTTTGTGATCTTAATCATACATGGATCTGCAGTGATCACTTTCATTGCGCTGTGTACTTTCAAGTTCTTGCTTGTGTTCTTTGTTTGGCAGGCAGGGATTAGCCTTCTTGGCGAGGTCAATTGGATTTGTGACATGGTTGATAACCAGAGGAATCATTGTGCTAAGTTTGCAGGGTTTGAGTCTCATGATCTAAAGCCGGATCGGTGTATTGTGCTCCACCAAAACGATAGTTATCTCTACCTGACGGAAGATCGGGAACCCTGTCCCTATCACCTAGTGCCACCAAATGCAATCTCTCAATCTGCAATGCACTAGATCACTCACAGTCTCATATAAATGTGATCACGAAGTTAGCAAGTGAGTTGGAGTGATTGCTTGAGCTCTAAATATGCGCACAAGCCGACGCATCTGGTGGCACACCGAACACGTTCGGTGCATGCTAACAACAGCACCTTCTCCTCTCTTCACAAGCGTGTCAACTCTCAAATGTTTTGCCAAACATCTAAGCTCTGAGCTAGCATTTTTTTAAAGTGTTTTCCAAGACCACTTTCGCTTGCTTCTCACCATGTCACTAAGCGTAATGCATATGCAAAAGAAACTCACACTTAGTGACACTAGATAATGTTGCAATCAAAAGATTTCCCCTCTTTATAGTATGTCTATCTATACTAGACCTAATCGTGCACTCTATTGCACCTTGATTTCGCTCCATCTTCTCTCCATTTGATGAACACTTTCATGTATGTGATCTTGATCTCCATCTCCCATCACCTCCTATGCCTTGTCCATAACCATTAAGTGGACCCTAGCTAATCATACTCAATGAAAGCATTAGTCCACATAGTTGGCACTCAATTACCAAAAACCAAACTAGGGCTTTTAACCAAATACAAAAATCAACGGTGAAAATGTATGTGTAGTAGTGACACATGCATGTAGATTTCGATTTCTAAAGGCAGTAGGTGATTTTAGCCACCCCTTAGAAATGCTGCCCATTTTTAGAAGTGGTTGATAATACCAACCACCACTAGAAATGTTATTTCTATGGGTTAGTTGGTGTTACAAACCACCTCTATAAATTGAGGCAGTTGGTAATGCGAATTGCCTCTAATAGTTGCAGCATGCTTTTCCAAATGAATTCGGATGAAGATGATTTTTATAACACAGTTGTAAAGCTCATAGCTGTCACACCCAGTTTTAAGAACAAAACCAGATATGCACTATATATGAAATAAAGGAGTCAAATCTCACATATAGCCGCAGATAAGTGTAATACCAAGAGGCAAATGCTTAATATACATAACTCAATAGTATAAAATATACCTTAGAGAGCAACACAGCGGAAAGACAACTCCGAACACCGGGTGTAGACTTCACTCTAGGAACAAACTAACTGGTTGATCACAAGCCTATTAACTCCAGAGACTATCCTGAGGTGTGGGAAATAGCAAGAGTGAGTCCACGTCAAACTCAGCAAATATATCATGGGGTTCATGAGGCTCAAAAGATTTGATACGGGTTTACTGCAATAGCTTTTAGTGAGTCATCTTTTAGCAATTAAGTAGCAACAAGTTTAACATAAGCCCAAATAACCTCATGATCATGTAAACGAGAATAATGTATAGCAAGAAACAATAATCATCAGTGAGCATCAATATCATCAGTATTATCATTATCATCAGTGTCATCATTTATTCTGTAAGGGTCCAAGGTCACTCGTGACCGTGAGCATGGCTGTTATAACAGTTTTACACTCTGCAGAGGTTGTACACTTTTCACTGTGAGTCGTGATTTACCCTTTCGCCCAAAGTAGCTAATCTCTTGACCCACTCTCAAGGAAGGTCGGCAGGGTTCACTATGAAGTCTTTCAAAGGTTCGTCTAACAAGTTAGGGCCGCTAGGTTTCATCAGTCAGTCTATGTGATACAACCACACAGGGATCCACAGTCTGCTTTTCCTCATTTGCGCCATAAGGGTAACCTCTAACAAGCTAGAAAAGATCATTCTATATAACTAAAGCCAGAGCCATATAGCCCTCACAGTTGTACTGTAAATCCCGGATGTTCGCTTACAGATAAGTCCTTAAGGAGAGAAACTAGAGCACCATAAAAACAACCAAATATGCTCTAGCCCTCTTGATCCATGTTTCTATAAAGCATCTTTTAAACGTTTATTGCATATAACATTAGTCAAGTTACAGATCATGGTTATTTATCTTGAGCACTAGCATAATACTACCCGATGCAATGTTCCACCGGTGTCAAGGTACAAGATACAAAAGCTAGGATATCCTTAGGGGTAACAAGGTAGACACATGCACATGAATTAAGTATATTAAAGGTAAATAGAAAACAAGGATGATCCCATGATATACTTGTCTTGATCAAAAGTCTCCTACTAGTCCTGCTCGTGGTAGTACTCTTGATCGTCCATGAACTGTTCACCATCTAAACTCGATCAATACATCAACATACAAGCATCCGAGCAATCATACACAAAGCAAACAAAAGATATAATTAGATCAATACACCAACCATAGCAAAACAAAATAAAAAGTTTGTAAAATGATTCTACGTTTCGCTATAATCACACAGACGCTGCTAGGGCTTGTGGCGGCGCGGCAAGCTCGATGCCAGAGCGGCTGCTTCAATTAGGGTTGGAAAGGTGCGGCACGAGCACGGGCTCGGTTTTTATAGTGCCTAGGCCTGAGGAGCACACCGATTTTGCAAAAGATACGGACTCAGCAGGTGGCGACTTCCTGGGTAGGTGTTCGACTCGTGTGCGGCTTAAGGAAGGGGATGACACTGTAGAGTAGGGCCACAGCGTCAGCAATGCAAACCGAGAGATAGTAAACGCACCAGCGCCTGCTGGGCTGCGGCAGCAGCTCTGGCCAGCACGTTGAAACAAGGCCCGAAAGCAGCAGCACAGCTACGAAGGTAAAGAAGGGGAAGACCGGCTGGCTGACTTTTCAGCCGAGAATAGGCCAAAATGTGATAAAGGAAAAGAAATTCTTTCTTTTATTTTTTTTAAAATTTAGTTTTCAAATACCATTTTAAATACAGTTTTGAATTTGTCTAAAAAAATCAGATAGCACAGAAATATATATATACAGCAGCATGTATGCACAACAATGTTGCTAAACCTTCTGATAGATTTTAATTTAATGAAAAATATTATTTTCCTATGTTTTCATGAGCACAAAAAGACATAATTAAATCATTTTAACTCTATTTTTAAAGAAGCAAATTTTAAGGTGTTACAATAGCTTTGTATTTCAAATTTGTTTCATTTAAAATCATTTGGAGGCCAAATATGGCTAGCCTAAGCCAAGAGGTCTTGAGTTTGTATACCAGGAACCACACGCGCATGTATTTCAAGAAAAAAATTGTGTGATCCTTACCATCATGTTTTTTAGACTTGTGTTGTCATCTCAATCACCAAAGCTAAAGGATATGATCATGGGAACATGATCGATGCAATCATCTTCCGTCGCCTGCCCATGATATACTCTATCTCATCATGGGATCAACTTTATGCACATAGCCTTTTAGAAAAGTTGGACCTAGTTCGATAAGTTTCTCTACACCCTCAAGAGTCAGGACCTTGAGCTCATTCGCCAAATGCCTAAAAAATCAGTCATAAATTAAATGAATCGCTGCAACCAGAAGTGCCAAGAAAAAAGAACATTGGGGAATAACAATTATATTTTAGAATGGGTTTACAAGAGATCATCTCATCAAGAAACCTTACACCCTGCAAATGGCTTCCCTTATGAGGAGAAAAAAGTTCAATCCCAAAAACTAAAGCTTATGAGAAATTAAACAGGAGATCTAAATCTTAGGATAAAGAAAGGCTGCGCCTATTATACATGTAAGAACTACAACATGAACAACAAACATAAGTAACATTTAAGAGTAGTTTTTTTTAATTTGGAAAGCTCAAATCACGAAACATAGTGAAATATGCACTACTAATTGTCCTTTGACCAAATAGAAAATTTGGTTTTTCAAAATGGATACTTTTGTTGATGTAACTTCGAGTTTTTCTGATGGTGACCTAGAGTAACGGTTGATCAAGCAGTAAGGAGATCCACTCTTTTAGTATTTTTGAATCTGTGTATCCGTCTATGTTCTTGTACATCGTCTCCATCATCCGTGCAAGGTTAATTACACGAATAAGCAGCAAAGATGGTATTGAAGCCAAAGTGAGATACTCATGATTCATACTCTTCCATGCATTCTCCACCGATTTCCATAGCACCTCACTTGCATCTTCCTTTGTTGTCTTATACTCTTTCATATAGAAAGTTACAGCAGTGGCAACATTGTTTCTTTCTGTTTCAAATTGTAAGAAACTTCTAGTTAGAATGTTTGTAAAGAAGTGGTAAGTATTAACCATATCAGTTAGGATATTCCTATAAGAATCATGTTTATATATGAAGCTAGGTACTTAATTTATTGTATAAACACACTCATGTGGCCTACAATTAGCACAATTAGTTTGATTTCCCTTGTGAGGTCTGAAGTAGAAGATTACCTCATGGGCAACAATGTCATCCATGAGACGAGATATAATACATGAGTCCTTGACAATTTGTGGAAATTTCAACACCCACTTCAAAATTTCTTCTGGAATATTCTCATCGAACACAACAAAAGCCGTGCAGTTAATAGCCCAGTAAAAGCATGTAATGAGTGTGACCTTCAAATGCTCCTCCAAAGTAGGAATGTACTTGCTATCTCTCCAACCAATTTCAGTCATATAACCTTTGCATACTTCATTGATCTATCGAAAAAGAGATAACAAACTTGTAGAGAATTTTATAGCAAAACTAGATTATGATTGATCTAAGAATATTATAAGTAGACAATGTTTTCCTAAACGCTAAACGGTAAACAGTCGGTCACCCTTCGTTTAGCGTTTAGACCGTTTAAACGGTGTTTAAACGGAGTTAAACGGCCTAAACGGTTTTGTACAATAACAATAAAATATACATCTTTATGTAGGTAAAAATAAAATTTGCTAGAACCCATACATATTTACACGTGTAAAAATCAAATATTCTACCAAATAATCTTGTTGGAAGAAATCTAAATCCCACAACACTTCATATAATTACAATGTTAATTAGTTTCATGTTGATTGTAATAGACGTAGTCCTTTAATTCACTTAATTATGGATTAAATGGTTGTTTAGCCCATTTAATCACGTTTAATCTGATTTTGTTTAGACCGTTTAGACGGGATTGAACGGTTTAAACGGGTTTAAACGGCCCAACCGTTTAATTCACCGTTTAGGGCCTAAACAACACGGCTGACTTCTGTTAACCGTTTAAACGGTGTTTAAACGGACTAAACGGCCGTTTAGGCGAACAGTGTAAGTAGACAATTCCTTTTGCTAAAACTTGATACTGTGTAAATGGAGTCAATGTTTTATGTAACTATAAACTAGTTAGACACAAAAAAGAAATGACCTGAAATAGAATTGTGGAAAAATTAAAATTGGTATAATAATAAAAATAAGAACTGAAAACCTACCATCTCTCTGATGACATCAGTATTCCTCCTTGCTATGTCTTTTGGAAGTGCTTTCTCGATTTCAATCATAGTGCCGAACATAAAGCGTGCAAAGTCATGGTAACAATCCTTAAGTTGATGAAGTTCCTTCATATCCCACCTACAAGAGTTCTCATCCAAGATCATATTTCACATACACATATAACTCTAGAACAGTACAATAAGTCAGTACATTTTTTAAAACAGAACTCCATTCACTAGACAGAACATGTATGTTTCCTGAACCAAATATGGTACACATAACATTTGTCTCACTAGATTAGTAGCATACCTTTGCATCACATCAGCAAATGGTAGTAGCTCGTCCCGTATGCCGTAGTTATCAAAAGTGTCATCATATGGCGTAATTGTTGCTATAAATTTTGCTAGCAGCTTTCTAGCCTTGGCATATTGTGGCTCGTAGTATACTCCCAGTGCCCAAAAATATGCTTCTGTAGGCCTATGCCTTGCGTAGTATAATTTTCTTGGGGACTCCAAGTTGTGGTACCACCTTTAAGAAAATAACTTGCATTAGAGCCTTATTTGTGGCAAAGTTGAGCTAATCCGATGCTTCTAACAACATATCACAAAAATAATCTTTCAATGTAAGCAATAAGATAACAAGATTACTTTAACTACTAGACTTTCTTAGTAGACAAGTTTGCATGCATTGATGGCTTTCCTTTTTACTCTATTATGATGTGTACTTACTCGCATATTTCCTTGACTTCTTCACGGTGAATCCGCTGGAGCAAGTAAAAATCTAATTTTGCAAGCTCAAGCACCAAGTCATCACACTCTTCTTTATCTTCTTCGTATAGAGGAATATATTGTCTAGCCTCCAGTCTCTTCATCCTTCTGAAAGATGGTGTCTGAAGAGCATGACGTACTTGATTTGCAAGTGGTTTTTCAAAATGATTGACCATTGATTTTAGGAGAACTGTTGTTTGCCTTTGGGCTTCTCTGAGAATTTTTTCATTTGGAGTGCCTAGATGAGCTGCCTCATAAAGTACAAGCAATGTTCGTACATCACTGTTCAAGCTGTCATTTAAGTTTCCTTGGTTGTCCATGAAGCTTTGGAATACATCTAGAAAAATTATTACTTTTATTATTAATCAATTATTCACAATTATCTTAAGCAAAATTCACACGAACCTAATATAATTCTGGCAAATTGACAAACATTGTCCGAGACTTACCGCTTGATACGTTGTATCGTTGTTGCCTTAGCAACCAGAATTGGAGGCAGACTCCGCGAGCGTTTTCACTGTTAAAAACCATTGAATTAAGCTTTTGAAGTGATGCATGGATCTCGTCCTCAAAGTGGTAAGAAATTCCGAGGCGCTGAGCTGCATCGATCAGCTTCATTTTAGCCATGGGATCGTTGTTCATGCCTATCAGTTTCTTCCTTGGTTCGGTGATTAGTACATCACGCCTCTCTGTCATCCATTCCAGTGACTTCTGTAGTGATTGAACACCGGAACCCAAGTGAGTGTGACTTTTTTTTTTCTAATCACAGTATAGACGCAGACACTTGCACACTCACGCTCTATGAAGGCATGCATTTAGTAGTGTTAGCCCTCACGTGGGACTGTTAAGTGTAAAAAATTAACCATCCATCATGTGTCACAAACCCACTCGACTGATTCAACAAAAGGGATTACAGTAGTAGGAAATTCAAATCTAGATGGTTCTAGAGTCTAGAGTGAACCAACGAAAGGGATTACAGTAGTCGGAAACTCAAATCTAGATGGTTCTAGAATGATCTGGTTCAGAGAATTGGTCTAGGATCTTAGATGAACCGTTTAACAAGTCACGGGACATCATACTACAAACTAGTAGTTCAAGTACCTAGATGATATCCTCAAATAAGTTTGTAGGCATTGCACTACTACAGAAATGATTTTTAGAGGGTTGCTCTTTTTTCAGAGACGATTCTAACAATGGTTCCTTTGACAGCTCGCCTCTAAAAAAACTGATTTATAGAGGTGATTGGTATTTCAAGCCACCCCTAAACATGCCCTCTATTTTCAAAGGTGTCTTTATAATAGAGGCATTTCTAGAGGTGATTGAAAACTCCACCCAATAAAAATAGGTGCAGCACAAAAAAAATCATAACTTTTTTCCAAATCAAGTTGGATGAAGATAAAGTTTATATAAAAGCTATAGATCAAGATCTACAACTTTTTGTAGTTATAGATCAAGATCTAAAATTTTTGTAGTTGAAGACTTTTCGTTAAAATCATTTAGGGTCCTAAAAATTTGATTTAAAGTTTCCATATTTTGAAATTCATTTTTTTTGAATTTTTCAAACAACCTCGTATGATGAGACACTGTAAACTAAAGTTATATAGTGCTAGACAAGATCTAAAACTTTTAAATGCAATTTTTCTCTCATTTAAAATCGTTTTGGGGTCGTCGAAATAGTCAATACAAGATTTGTGAAAATTCATATAAAAAAGATAGCATCCTACATATGGACACAAGTGATGCGGTGATAAGGCATCATTGTGCGAGGCGTCAGGTCTCGAGTTTGATCCAATGGGCTTCTTCTAGAAAACATCAATTTCTAGACTAGAGACACTTGAATAGAGGCTGTTTTTTTTCAATTCAACCGCCTCCGAAAACCAATTCTAACCATCTCTAAAAATGAGTTCTCTAGTAGTGTTACACATTTGAATCATGAATACAACCTTTCAAGAAAATAAATCATGAATACAGATATACAATATGAATGAGTTTTTTGTATATTAATTAACACATATGATGTATACCTCATGAGTATGGGGGAAGTGAGGGTTTTTAATGAAGTAATCACCCCATACGCTAGGCCGGTAGTCCACCGCGTGTCTCTGCTCATCCAGAACCTTGTAGCCCTGCGCGATCACTCTGCAGCCCACCGTATTGGTGCTGCTCTCTCCCTCTCCCTCTCTCGCAGCAGCCATCTCTCTCAACGCACTCGCACACACGCTGGTTTAAACTCGGGCCTTAGTAGAGAGAGGTGTTGTTATTGATGCCTGCTTCGCTCAAAGCAGCTAGCTAGTTCCATTTTATAGGCACAAGTGTTGGAAACAGTCAAAAGTAAACTGATCATCGATCGTATTCCACGACCCGGTTAGCTAGCGTCTATATATATCCAAATTAAATGCAAGTTGCGCTTTCGTCGTCTAAATTCTATAAAAAAAATAAGGTAGAGGACCCGAAGATGACGCTGCCACCTAATATTTTAGTTCCTGCTTGCAAGTGTAGCCCTATGTTCCTGTTAGGGAGAAAACCCTAGAGCCCACTCCTGGTGGCTCCCTCCCCGCCGTCGCCGCCGCTGCCGCTGCTGCCGGCCGCTGCCACCCGCCTCCCTCTCCCCACCCCTCCCCATCCACTGCCCACGCCCCTCACCAGCCACGCGCGGAGCCCGCCACGCTGTCGCCCCAGATGCCGCCCGCATCTCGGATTCCTGGAGTCGTGGCCAGCCCCCCAGCCACGCGCACGTGATGGTGCTGGCATGGCCACCGTGCGGCTGCCACCGCCGCCACAAGCAGCGGGCTCGTGGTGCCCCTTGGAGGCTGCCTCCCCGGTGATGGCCCCTGATGTCACAGCCAACCAGCTCCGTGTGGCCAACTACCCACATTGGTGCAAGGATCCAGTGCGGGTAACGGCAGCTCTGCTCACGGCGGGCCTGCCGTGCGGCTGCCGCCGCTGCCTGCCAAGGAGCCCCCTCGCCCTGGCTGTAGATCCACGCCATCGAGGCCCAAGTCCGAGCCTTCTAGGTCCGCCGCGGTGACGTCGGACACCCCAAGCTCCTCCACCCTCTCGCCGGCAGCGACTCTGTTCTACCTAGGTTGCTCCACGGGAGGACACACGAAGCGTCGTCGGTGGGCGGACGAAGACGACGATGGCAAGGACTCCTCCTACGACAACCCCCAACAACCTACCTGGATGTTGTTCGTGGCTTGGCCAAGCTGGTAACTGCATCACCATCGCGCGCCCAAACTTGTTCAATCGTGGTTATAGGTCATGGCGGAGCAGACGTGTGGACAAGGACATGGGCAAAGGCAGAGGAAATGTAGCTGGCCGTGCCCCCAACTGGTGTGCGGCCTGCCTGCTTGGGCTATGGATGGTTGTGTCCTTGCTTGCCAATGCCTCGATCGCTGCAAACGAGTCACCGTCCCCAATGCCGATAGGTGGCGGGAGATCCTCCACCGGTAGGAGACGCAACCTACGGCCGCCGCAGTTGAGCCTCATCCAAAACAATTTCTGCAGGCCTCAAGGGTCGTTGCTGAGCTTCATG
Organism: Saccharum hybrid cultivar R570; assembly: GCA_038087645.1. Lineage (NCBI taxonomy): Eukaryota > Viridiplantae > Streptophyta > Magnoliopsida > Poales > Poaceae > Saccharum > Saccharum hybrid cultivar. The sequence goes on from JAQSUU010000652.1 coordinate 3,029,533, forward strand.
ACAAGTGTTTCAATTATTTGTCCTACTCACACCGAGTAGTAGCGACTTGCTGGTTCCCACGACGTTGCCTTCGCTACCATGGCTTTCGCGACCTCGCTAGGGACTGCAAGCCACCTAGGTCTGCTGTGACGATGGTGGTGAAGGGTGCTGACCTACCATGGCACTCTGCTCGTGGCGACAAACCACTGGCCTCCCATCACGCGCCCTACAGCAGTCCACCGAGCTCAGACGGGGCTGCGCAAGGTGCCACAGGGGGCACCGGTGGAATCCAGCGACGACGCTGGCAGTGATGGAAGAAGCCGGCGAGGGACACCAATGCTGACAATGCCGCTCCCTCTGCTGCGGCACATTGCTCCTCCGAGCCAGATCCGCTGGTGATGCAGCTGTGCGCGATCATGGGGCCTCCCATGTGGATCGACCCAATGCTGGAGGAGCTCAATGCCTCTCTCGTCGTCACCCGACCAGTAGGAGCACCAACACGTGAGAGCCCGCCTGCTCCGGCGGACACCGCTCAGGATGTTGGAGCATCGACGGAGGCTTCCCACCGGACGACGGACTTGTCTCCGTTGCCGCCGGTGCAGGAGTAGCCACATGTCACACCACCACAGGGGGAAGGCCCAGTGTCATGGATGCCGAGGCGCGCACAAGCCACCAAGGCGAGGACGTGGCCACTCCACCTCGACCCATGAGCCCAGCATTGACCAACGCCAACGTGGGGCCAACCACCCTGGTGTAGACGCGGCAATCGTGGCTGCGACAGATGACGTCAACTGCACTCCTTCACCTCAGATGACCTCGATCGACAGAAGTCTCAAGTGTTTCATCGAGCAAATCACAAAGAGGAGGCAGCCGCCACTCCTGGAGATGATACGACCATTGGCGGATGTGGACCGCCCTCGCTCCCCAAGCGAAATCGGCGGACGTGCACTGCCCTCGCTCCCCAAGCGAAGTAAGCGGATAGCGGTGTAGAGCATAGCTCATATCCCAGCAGCCAAGCGAGGTGAGTAACTTGTCATGAAACGCCTGGAACTATCTAGCGGGAGGTTGTCTCTGTCGACGTCGTCCAAGAAGGTGTATGAAGAAATATTCAATGGTGACCCTACTCATATGCAGGTGCTGCGTGAGTTTTTCCTAGCGGATGGTGAGATAGGCGCACGCAAGCAGCGCCGCCGCTCGGCAACACGGGAATATAGGCCTCCTTGCCAGCGCCGCAAATTTGGGTTGATCTTTGTCCAATATACTCTTTCGTCCTTATATACAAGACGTACCCATTTTTTTGTTCAAGTCTCATAATATAAGGCGTGTTCTTTCTAGACACACGTATATCTATACAGTAATATTGTACTAGTGTTGAGAGAGAATTTAATACGCTCCTTGGTGTTTAAACCAAAGGTGGTTACGCCTTATATTCTAGAACGGAGAGGGAAATAGCTTAGCTTACGATACACTGGGGAGGGTCCGAGCATTCATATAAAATTTTGTTGATCTCCTACGGCGCCGTTAAGGCGTGCTATATCGAACATTTTCTCTACCTTAATAAAAAACGTGCCAAACATTTTGCGTGATCGAGACAAAAAAAAACTAGGTGGATGGTGATCTGAGAATTTTGATTTCCCTCGGATGCAGTAGGACGGTTGGACGACTATGCCTTCGCCGAGCCAAAGCATTCCATGGTCACACCTGCAAAACTGTATGTTTGCTTGGTTGATTGATGGAGCACTGAACATTCAGTTGCCCCCACGAAGTTCAGGAATACCAGTATATATGCTCTGGAGTCTTAACTGAACCAAATAGTTCAGAAACACGGGATACTCTGAACTGAACTACTAGCTGCAAGAATTCATGATGTTCTCAAGCTACACCGGCATTGCATCTGGCATGCAGTCTTGCCAACCATGCTGCTGTTCTTCGCTTCTTCTTCAGCTTGTATATATCGGAGTTCCATTCCATGAGTGATTATGTAGTAGTAGAAGCAAAGAAGATCTTGCTTCCGAGTAGCTCAGATTCAGAGCAATCCGGTAATTCAGCGTGCGACATCACCAAGATCCGTCTGCCTCTCCTCTCCGCTGCCGTGCCGGCGACTGACACACCGCAGGTACGGCCGCTCCCCCATCGTGAATCCATCGCGACTCCTTGCTCGTCCCTCTCCCTCCTCCCAGCTCTCCTTCCCTGCCCCCACGGCCCGCTGCTGCCCCTCCGCCTCCGCGCGCCCCCTCGATAAACCCTAGCTTGGCCGCCCCCACTGACCCGGCGCCACCACCGCGCCGTCGCTGCCATCATTCTAGTCTTGATTGAGCTTTTCGTTTGTTTGGTCGAGAGGATTCCTGGTGGATGCTGACTCATATATCTGAAATAATGAATGACCCTGGTTTGCTGTAAATCATTTTACCGGTAATGTTATATGTATAATGACAGGCATTTGGTCATTAGTTATCATTCATGGTTGTGTATTTTGCGGTTAATCCTGAGATACAGGCCTGTGGCTTGTGTTGGTAGGATCTGTTTGGTGCTGCACATTGGACAGACCTGCATTACTCTGTCTTAATGTAAAGCAGTAGGTGATTGCTAATTCAGTCAGCTGAAGCCTCAAGTGCCTCTTTTTTGTCTGCTTTTCGTACACCAATTTACAGGTGCTATTAGCGATGAAAACGGAGGGAAACGGACGGAAAAACCCTATTTCTACTTCCGTTTCTATATTTTTTTGGCGGAAACGGAATCGGGTTCGAAAAATACGGGTTCGGAAACGGAATCGGAATATGCGGACATACGGAAACGAACAAATACGGACGGAGAGCCGGAAAATTAAATTAAGATCACATAATATAATATTCTCAAAGTATACATATATAAAGTCATGTAATAATATATACAAAGTTTAATATTCATTTACATGCTATGTACGTGTACATAACATGCATATTTAGTGATTCGTAGTTATATTAACATAACATAAGGACATGTAATTGTTGAACATGTTGAGCATAGATTGAAAACGGGATAAAAACGGAATAAATACGGGTCTATTCCATATTAAAACGGGATTACTCGGAAACGGACGGAAAACACCATTTTCTACTTCCGCAAATACGAAAACGGGATCTCGCAAATACGGAAACGGACGGAAAAATATAGAAAACGGAACGGGACGGTACGGGAAAAATTCCGTCCGTTTTCATCCCTAGGTGCTATAGTCAGCTTGCTACAGCTGTGCTTCTTCAGGCCATGAACCGTAGCAATATTACTAGCACCATTTAATATGGCTGTACATGCCTGTAAGCCTGTTAATATTTTCCGGATCTCTTTTTCACACATCTGTGTTGCTGTGAATTTTGGTACTTCAGTTGTGTTCTTCTGTCATACTGTTTTTACAGTTATTATTATACTTTTCATTTTCATGCTAAATCAATTGACCATGGTATAGCTCCTAAGTTACAAAGACACAGCTGGTATCAGTATCACTACAAAGGACCGTTTTGTGCTAACTTCAAATTTACTTACTGGGCAGCACGATGAAGAATGAACTCTTTTAGTTGCATTTAGTTGCACTAGTTGTACTGGTCTTATTTAGATTGATGTCTTGTTGTATTTAGCAACCTTAAGCACCAATCTGAGCAATTCATTTAACTCATCTGTACTCATTCCTGAGTTTTGCTGTGGAAAGCTCCACTTTACATTCATCTGAAATGTGGGCGTTACCATCTGTGGCCACCTGGATACTAGGCAAAGTTATCTGGATCCTTCAAAGGGATGGGCCAGTTTGTCCCATGTTCCCGGATGGAATAAATAAATACTGGTACCACCTACAAATGCACGGGCATAACATTTTCTTACTTTAAAATTTTGACAGATTTCCCTTTGTTACCTGATATAAGTGCAATTATTCACTGATTGGAAAACAGAAAAATGCAATGCGTAACTTCAGTCACGCATTAAATTAGTTATTTTGCGCAGCTGGAAACTGATAGCTTTATTTTAAACTTTGGAACCAATTCCATTCCTCCCAGTGATGGGGAAAAAAGATAGGAGCTTTTCATTCATTTGTTCTCTTATTATTTCTCCTGTCATTACTATCTTGTACATGTATAGTTTCAGACTGGTAGCTTTCCCAGCTCAGCACTCAGTATTTCTTTTCATTTTTGACATTTGAAACCTTATCAGACTAGATCTGTGATGCCTTTCCTTGTCACTGTACAGGGTCATCTGCACACCTACAGGGTCTGCGATGATGTGTGGAACTTCATTCTAACAGATGCAACCTTCAAGAGCGCTGAGATTCAAGAAACACTGAGCAAGGTGAATTTGTCCCCTCTGAACTTTGTTTGTGTGAATCTAAGCAGTCATCCATGGCAATTGACTAGAGTACCATGGCTGCCAACATGTTATCCGTACTGAATATGGAATATGGTTTTGCTCTTTTCTGTTGATAGTTTCACATGAATGACTAGATGAACCGTTGAATTTGACATGAATTCTTCGTGCCTTACATAGTTGCTTTGCTTTAGGTGACACAGGCCAAACAAGAAGTAATATTGTAGATAGATGTGCAAACTTCTTATTCCTCGCTCTGCTACTTCGATGCAGATGGGTCTCAATGCCGTGGTGGCTGCCTGCTACGCCGTTCCAGTACTTGCCTCTGTGCTCACAGTCCACTTCTTCTACGTGCTGTGGCACAGTGGCCAACCAGCGTCCAGGCCGTGCACCACCAGATTGTGTTGTCTGATCGTCCTTGGCTCCGTTGAGTATGTATTGCGGTCTTGCCTGTCAAATACCTTATGGACAAGTTTTAGATACGGTTGCCTGCTATATAAAACAGTACTCAAAGGTGTAAGTGCATGCATGAGTATCAAGATGTGGCAATACTGAATAATTGTTGGTAACTGCAACTTCATATGCTAGTTGATCTTCTATGGTAATGAAAGCACAACTCTTGGTCTACGTATATGGGAACTGGCTTTTCACTGACATGATCATGATGGACTGTCACGAAGAGAACGTGAGACAAAATCTTATTTTGTGCAGAAACATAGCATCTGTGCTGCAGCAGTTCTGCTTTCTAGAGGGCATTGTCACAATTTATACAAACTTGGTGCATGTTTAAACTTGGTTTCTGTATTCGTTGCCATGTGCAAAGTTCATAACAGATGTTTGTCAACTAAGATAGCTTATATATGATGTTTAGTTACAACACTAGGAATCATCATGCTCCTTGTGCAACTCTGATGACCCTGAACTGAGTTAGGAGTTCCCTTTTTTGGCCTCTGCTAGAGATTTTTCAGCTCCAGCTTCTATTGAAAGAAGGGCGCATTTTTTAAATAATCTTTTTGCAGTTTGGTCGACTTCCTTCAGTTTATTCTGCTCATGTGCAAATGCTATCTTATATGCCAATTTGTTAGTGTCGCAATATCTTGTCTTAGTTGCATATACTTTCTCACCCTAATTAACGTGTATTGGGTTGTTTAATAGCAGTATTAAAAGTTAAAACTGTCAGGATCTTATCATGTTATAGTATACAATTACAAAACACACTTGTATCTCACTATCTCTTAGTAATAATTACATTCACGCTTTAATTCTCTTGGCTTTTCTTTTTCCAATTGGGAAATTGTATTCTATTTTAACACATTGGATCACTATCAAATAGCATATCACTAGTATTTATAATATTTTACTGGACTTCTGTGAACACTCTTACTTTCTTTGAGTTATCAAGTGTCTAAGTTGTAAGATATGTAGCTTGATGAAACATGTATTATTTTGTGTTTTGGTTGTTAGGAGGGCATACCACAGAAATGATGAATATTGTAACAACACTTCAGAAGGATAGGTTCACACCAAGATACTATGTGGCTGCACTTACTGACAACATGAGTCTTCAAAAGGCACAGGTCTATGAATAGTCACTTATTCAGGTGGAGATCAATTATTATGTTCCATTGAACCAATGATTATGTTGGGAACTTGCTAGGCTATTTAAAATATGGAATATGATTATATTTAGTGCTTTTCAGAGCAATGGAATGAAGACTGCCGAGAATGCTCATTTCATGCAGATATATCGTAGTCGTGAAGTAGGCCAGTCTTATATTACATCCATCGCAACAACGTTGCTAGCCACATTGCATGCTATGTGGCTAGTAATAAGAATCAGACCGCAAGTGGTGTGTACCTAGTTCAAGCTATGGTAGCTATTTGCAGCATGAGTTCAAATGCTAATGTTTTGTGATACTCCTTCAGATATTTTGCAATGGTCCAGGGACATGCTTTCCTCTATGCATCTCAGCTTTCCTTCTGAAGATAGCCCTCACAGCCTAGCTTCAGTTATTAAAAAAAACAGCCTAGCATATATGCCTGCTTAGTTGATGCAGTATGAGACTTGTGCCATTGATCTTGGAGGATAAATGGATATTGCGATTGCTAATTTCCTCATCCCTAATTTCAAGTTGATGCCATATTTTCTACTAGTACCTAACTAGTTTAGGATTGCTGCCTTTCTGTAGGTGCTTGGTTTGGGATGGTCCTCCATTTTCTACATTGAAAGCATTGCAAGAGTGAAGAAGCTGTCATTGAGTGGTTTGCTGTTGTACAAGCTACGGATAGCTGACCAGTTCTTTGTGCAGTGGCCCCAGCTGCAGCATGAGTATCCTCGAGCATGCTACGCTGGTCGTTTGATGTGAAGGCTTGACCATATCTGACGTTGGGATACAGTATTTCCCAACTCAGAGATTCAGAATACAATGACAATCTATGTACACTTCGACAAATACAATTGTGGTTGCCTTAAAAAGAAAGGCTTTCCACTCACATTTCATATATGCGGGTTTTTCTGAATGTAAGAGAATCATAGTGGACTTAGCAAGTTATTGCAGAATATAAAACTTAATTTCTATGTGAGAGATTATCTGTTTATAAAAGCCCGGCCCCATTTTATGATTCTAGTCAGTAATTTGGAACTCAACATTCTTTTACATTCTCTTTTGCTGACTATTATTTTCTTGACTCCTAACAATTTGTTTCTCCAGACCATTTTTAGGGGAATGCATTCCAAACCTTGCATGGGGTAGAAGTGAGATTGTAAGTATCAGATACATCTCAGCCTTGTTCGCTTGGCTTAAAAGCCATAGCTGAAAGTACTGTTCGCTGATTTGTTGTGAGAAAAAAACATTGTTCGCTTAGCTTAAAAGTCAGGTCGTCGGCCTAGGGCAGTTCCTGCACATTTGGGCTATTAGGGGCAGAGGTGACACCAAGTTATTATAAACTCGACCTGAAGGGGTTAAGACTGCCCCACAGCATTTGGTTCCTTAAAACTTACTGCAGAATGCTCACACGAGAGGGATTCACGGACGCGCGAAGGCCTGGTGTGCCGACACGTGGGCTAAACAGTTTTGCAAAAAGACCCTCCAGTGTTTAGTAAATCAACTCGATGTCCCATTCGTTCAGTGTGTAACTGTGTACAGTATTCAAGTTGAACTATTTTACGTATATGACCCTAATTTAAAATCTATTTCGACGCAAAGAAGAGAGAATTTGATATCTTCATCGTTTTTGCATAAAACTGCTCACAGGCAATTTTGCAGGGACCCCCTCATTGCCCAGCTCTCCACCCCAACCCTAGCTCCGCTCATTCTTCTTTCTCCCCTATCTTCTCCCCCGCCGCCGCCGCATCTCTTGCTTCTAGCCAGCTCGCCACAAGATACATTGGACATCAAGCGTGGACCACAACGCAGTGGGAGCTTCCCCGGCCATTGTCGTCACCGAATCGGAAGGCCTCTGGTGGATCTTGGCGTCCTCAGATTTGAGCCATGAGACCAGCAGCGACGGCAAGCCCTCTGTCAACTGTCCACGCGAGGGGTATGAGGCTCCTCCGAGCATGCATGGCGGCATCGCAGACCAGCCTGGCACAGACATGAGGCGTGGCAAGGGGATGTCTGGAGTCTAGACACAACATTGGTGGCGGAGACACTGGTCTTCCCCTCCCCGCGTGTGGCGGCGCGGGCCGGAGGTCCCCATGCTAGGTGTGCTCCGCACCCTACCACGGCTACAAGGCAAGACGCGTAGATTCGCACATTGCACCCTCTTGGCGCCGTCGTCTCCCTGTCTCTATCCGAGTGGTATGTCTGTGCATCCAGTTAATTCATAGCCTGAGGCAATTTTTTCCTTGAATACGCAGGAGAGCTGCGTATCGTTGTATTATAGAGAGAAAATAAAGACCCGAGTACATTACCAACTCATGCCGGTACCATACATGAGTAGGTTGGGACACTTACAACATTATCACCTATGAGACATCTGACGACCGACAACCAGGCACTGAGGCAATTTTTTTACTAGCTTCATTGTACCTTCTCGACTACAAGTTTAACAGATGGAGATATTGACCGTAGCTAGGTTACCATTGTTGTTTCAAAAGAAATTGTTGCTTATATTATATAAGTTGAAGCTCCAAAATGTGAGTAGCCTACACATTGCTGCTTATTGTTATTTGACAAGAAATTGATGACGGGTGAAACAAGCAAAGCTGCAACTTAATCTGAATGGCCTCTGCATGTTTACCACATCTAGATAGCTGTTGCCTGATGCCCATGCTCAATCAAATTCATGCTTGCTAAATATGTTCTTTGTCCTTTTCTGATTTTCTCATGGATTTGATATTTCAATGAATATGAATCTAAATGCCTCCAGTATATACTCTACTAGATATTCGATAGACATACTGACAACAATTTGAATCTCAGTTTGTTGTATAGTTTCATAGTGCTGACAGAGCCTGGAATTTTCTTCTGGTGACGATATGGAGATGAACTAGCTGATAGGCTGACGTTTCTGTCACATCCAAGAATCTGGTATGTAGTAGGAGATGTAGTGGCATTGAGTGGGCATGCGTTCATGGGATACTGCTTCCTGTGTTCTAAAACATAAACAGATGGAACTGTTTAATTGAGTGAAAAAAAAATTCCTCCTTATGTGTCACACGTCCAATACGGGCTGCACTCTTTGGCGGAGAAAACGGGCCAACCAGGGCCTAAGAGGGGGCACCGCCGCCGCAGCCGCCGCGTCAACTGGGCCTCGCGGCCTGCCCTAGGCTAGGCGCACGCCCAAGGAAGGAGACGCCACGGCCGCCGCCGCCACCACCAGTTCCACTGTCGTCATCGTCAATTACTATATCGAGTCCTAGTTGAGTTTGGAAAGAGTTGGTTAAGTTAGGAGAGTTAAGATTGTTAGATAGAAAGAGAATCCAAATCCTATAAGGATCTCCTGAGTTGCTTAGGAATTAAGTCTCGCTGGGACTATAAATACTAGCGGCATGTAATCGTTGCGATCAAAAATAAAATAGCCAAAAGGCCTTTATCATCTCCTCTCTCTCTCCTTCCCCACGCGCCGCCCTCCTCTCTTCTCCTCCCCAGCACCACCGCCCTTGCCCAAACCCTAGCCGCCGCGCCATAGCACGCCGCCACCACCTCCTCCACCATAGCCGCCGGCCCCTAGGGTACCCTCTGCGACAAGCCTGTTACATTATGTTTGGTCACCCAAATTAGAAACTTTGCCCTTCTCTTTAATCCAGGCCATGGCTGCACAGAGAATAGTATCATTTGCATCTGTTTGGATCCATCGATTACGTGTTCTGCTAATGGCAGCTTCCACTCGCAACAGCAATCCCGCTATAAGGTATGGCTTTTCCTCTTCTTTTCCTTGGTTTTTTCTTTCTTTTCAAGGAGAGCACTAATATGAAAATCAACCTTCTCTCCTTGCCATCCGTCTTTGTGCAATTGTGCTTGTGCATGAATTTCTGATATTTTTGTTGCAATAGCTGAGATATGCCGTTCTTAATCTTGCACGAATTATGTTAGTATCTTCTAGCTTGGAAAATTTAGAATGGTTCTTCATAGAATGGGATTTGGCCATCTTTTGGCTTAGATCATTTAGGTTGTTGTCCTCTGTCATTCATTGGATTGGTCATCCTATATACTTGCGATCTTGCTCTAATTAAATTAGTGTCTTCTAGCTTTAAAAAAATAGAATGGTTCTTCATAAAATGGATCTACCCATCTTTTGACTCAAAATGATTTTGGGAGTAGGAAAAAAACAGGATTGGTAAAATGGGTATATTGCAAATTGTAGGAATTTTGGCGGGACAAGAGCAAAAGAATGATTTATATGGTGCTATCATCCAAAGCAGTGGTGATGACTGAAGATACTGGCAGTACATGCCATGTTCAGAATCAATGTAAGTATGGTTTCGATATCACATTTATTAATGCTTTCTCATTCAGTTTGTGGTAGTTTTATGGTATGAATATTGATGGAATGAATGAACCGAAATCATGGTGTGATTTACTGACTGACTTGTTCCTTGTTTCTTCTTTAAATTCGACCTTTTTATCCACCAGCTAATGCATAGATTATTAGTTTTGAAAATCCCTCCTGATAATTTTTTGTGTACTGTTCTGATTGGCTAATGCTTTCCTGTATCACAGGCTTCTGCCTCGTGGCAAGATCCAACAGCTGTGGTCTTCTGACCATTGGTGCAGTGTTCCCTTCGACCGATGGGCGTCCATAGGTTGGCTTGTCCGTGACGAAATCCAGGAAACATGTAAACAGGCAGGAGCTATATAGGGAACTCTTGTATATGTGCAATCACCTAAGCATTGGGCCAACAGACATGGTTTCACTGATGCAGTGTTCCCTTTTAACGATGCGCCTCCGTAGCTTGGCTTGTCCATGGCGCATCCACCAAACATGTAAGCAAGTATGGGGAACTCTTTTGTATATGTGCAAGCATCTAAGCGTTTGGCCTTGAAAGAACCTCTGGCTATTCAGTCAATTGGATATCTGGGTGGACATGAACATGGACACAAAATATGAGCTATTTCTCATATTATGAACTGCTTTAGTGCTTTGGATGGAATTTGTACCAGTATTTTAAACTACTGAGCGATAGTAATGAATTCTGGTATTGGCATGTATTTTGTATGGATAGGTGGAAACCATATATGGTCTACAAGGACCATACACTTGGGTCTGTTTCGATCCAATGAATTGAAACCAATATCTACAAACTACTTCCCATTTTATTATTAGAATACTTTCCAATTCTGTTCAATTCTTGGGATTATCAATAATATATATCTACGAGTTTTTTCTATGTACTTTATATTATTGCTTTGCAATGGGATGCCGGTAGGGCGCCCGGAAGTTCGCTTTCTTTTCTAGTTCCAAATAAGAAGACCTTCTCACTAGGCCGAGAAAACCCCCGCCCCACCCTTACACGGTGGCTTTCCATCGCCCACGTGAGAATTGGGCCGGTGCATTGGCACAAGGGAAATTCAACATAGTGTCGCCCTTGAGGACTAATCGTGCTGTACTTTGGCCTCAAAAGGCTTTGATTGTGTTTTTTTTCTTGAGCTGTTTTTTATGTGTACATGATTTTGTTTTAACTGAGAAATGGCAGGAGCTCTACCTTGTAGTTTTAGAGAAAGGAGAAGCAAAACAGTACAACAGAAAGTTCAGCCCTGCGGCCGCACAGAGGAAGCACACGAATTGCTTGGAGGGTAGCACCAAACACAAGTAGAAAATAAAAGAGTAAAATGCACAGTAAAACATCCTAAGACAAAACGAACCTTTCACTACTGAAACCCGTAAACACGCCATGGTTGGTCAATATTTTCCTTTGCTTGTAGGGCCATGGCCAAAGCTGAATAGTCAGTGATTCCTTTGTTTCCACAAAAATTCCACATAACATAATTGGCTATGAAAGGATCAAGATGCCTAAGAGGGGGTGAATAGGGTTTTTCTAAAAATTAATTGCAAGAATTAAATCCTACAAGCCAAAGTTCACCGCTAGTGCCTACTAGTGTTCCTTGTGATTCTACCGGTAAAAAGTTTTGCACCCTAAGTTCCAATCCTAGTCTAGCATGGCAATTCTAGGAAAGTAAACCAAACAATGAAAGTAATACAAGAAAGTAAATGCTTGAGAGTAAGGGTTAGGAACACGGCGATGTTTTTCTGAGGTATCGGAGAGTCGCCACTCCCCACTAGTCCTCGTTGGAGCACCCGCGCAAGGGTGTAGCTCCCCCTTGATCCGCGCAAGGATCAAGTTCTCACTACGGGCTGATCCTTTGACACTCCGTCGCGGTGAATCGTATAAAACCGCTCATAAGATGAGTTGGGTCATCCACAAGCTCGTCGGATGATCACCAAACTTCCAATCACCACCAAGTCGTCTAGGTGATGGCGATCACCAAGAGTAACAAGCTAGAACTCTCACTTGACCACAACAAGCATAATGAGAAGGTGGATGCACACTTGCTACTCCCTAGTCACTAATAAGGGATTCTCAAACTTTGATTCTCAAATCACTACCCTCACTAGAGCTCTTGCACTTCCTTGCACTTGAAAGGTGTTTCTTAGCTGAACAAATGAGCAAGAGACCTCTAAAAGAGGTGGAGGGGATGTATTTATACATCCCATAGTCAAATCCAACTGTTACCTGCCAACTCAGCAAAATACGCACTGACCGGACGCGCCGGTCGTCGTGACCGGACGCGCCGGTCGAACGTAACGGTCGAAAAACTGAACGGCATCGCTAAGTGACCGGACGCACCGATCAGGGGTGACCGGACGTGTCCGGTCGTGCAAGGTCATTACTGTACTTTGACCTGATGCTCGGTCGCGTCCGATCAGTGGTGACCGGACGCGTCAGGTCAGCAAAGTACCTTACTGGAACATGATCGGACGCGTCCGATCATTTTCCAGTCGCGTCCGATTAGATCTTTTACCCTCTGAGACACGTGTCAGACCGATCAACGCGTTCGGTCCTCGCAGGGACCGCGTCCGGTCAACCAGGTTGAAACGCAGTGATTGTTAGTACTGACCGGATGCGTCCGGTCGAGACAGAGACCGCGTCCGGTCAAGGGTAAATGGCTCAAACGACTTCAAAACGCGACGCAACTTGAACCGAGTTGCTTCCAACTGAACTTTGAGCTTTACTTGAGCTACCTAGTGCTAAGTTTGACAAGTGTGCACCACACCTAAACAAAAGACTTACCTAGGTCAAGCTACTCGCTCATGCCCCCCTTTATAGTACGGCTAAAGGAAAGAAGCGAAGATCCTAACGACTATTTCGGATGTAACTCAACACCTTGACATCTAGAACTAACCGTCCTTAATCTTGTTGTTGATCCTTTGAAAACCGAAACGATTTCCATCAAGAGGCATGAATACCATAGTGTCCAAAGCAGTTATCAACCCCATGACCTAACTTATCAAAGTTTCTGCAAAACACACGTTAGTCATGGTAATAATGTGTTGTCATCAATTGCCGAAACCAACTCCTGGGCCCTAGATACTTTCAATCTCCCCCTTTTTGATGATTAATGACAACACTTAGATTCAAAAGATTTAAGAGCTGAGGTTTTCGAACATGCTTGGTTCACATAAGCAAAAAAGCAATAAGCACAAGGGGGTTAGGAAATGCTTATGTGTTCTAAGCCAACAGAGTGTACTCACAAGATAAGACATGAAGAGTTAGTACACATAAAATATAGCTCATATGAAATCGGAGTAAGGCACGGAAGCACAACCATATGAGCTAGAACCAAATAAGTGACATGATATATAACAGAGATCTAACAAGCACACATGTCACACGACGCAGGGCGAGAAAGTAAACATGATGCATGAATGTAACACACAAAGAAAACGAAACCCTCTATCAACACTCCCCCTGAATCTACTCTCTCTCTCCCCTTTTGGCATCAAATGCCAAGAACAAAGCTAAGGACCCGACGGGGGACCAGAAGCAGTCGTGTCGGGTGCCGAGGAGCGTGGAGTGATCACAAACTGTGAAGTATCCTCCTCAGACTCTGAACTGTCAGGCTAACCCTCTGTAGATACACGTGGCAGTGAAGCAGTCTAGGTCTGTAGAGCAGGTGCAGGAACTGAAGACGTAGTAGCAACAATAGGAGCCGTCTCTGTCACCTGAGCCTAAAAGGTACCAACTGCGGAAGGATCTGTCGAGGCAACTGACGACGACACTGTATCTGTAGTCTCGGTCCCTAACACTAGAGGAGCCACAGTCTTAGAAGCCGACATCCCTAAAGAGGTCACAACAATGGTGTGCGAGGGTGTTGACTGACCAGTCAACTCGCTGTAGGAGGCACTCAAGTCAGTGAAAGGAGTGCCCGACAGAAGGTGAGGTCTGGGCTGAGCTGGTGGTGTAAATCCCGTCTGAATAGGAGTGTAGCTCGAGGACTGAAAAGTTTGAGGAACCTGCTACTGGGGAGAGGTAAACTGAAAACTCGGTTGTCCCTGACTCTGAGGTCCACTGGACTATAGTGCTAGAGTAAGGACAGACGGTGGTGGAGGAACCCCAACAGTGATGAGGTGTCACAGGAGCTCAAGATACTGCTACTGGATGGCTGTCTGCTGCCTCTGCATCTCAAACTGCTGCCTCTGAAACTCCAGCTGCTGCCTCTGAAACTCGTCCTGACGAGCCTGGATCTGAGCAAATGCAGTTGCTGTGTCCTGAGCCTGTCGCTGCATCTGAACCTCCTGCCTCTCCTGGGCCTAGGTCAGCCTCTCAAGAATAGCCACCATGGCTGGGTCTGAGCAGGAGGCTGATCCTAAACCACCGGCCTCATTGTCATGAGACCGAGGAGAGCAGTACCGGGGTATAGGCTGGTAGTCCTCGTCTGTGCTATTAGTGGCATCATCCTCAACTGGATCAGCTGGCTGAGCATCAAGATCTGCAAGCTCGGCCTCAGCAAGACCCTCAACGGTCTCGTCCTGCTCAGCTGCTGTCTTTGGAACCTTTGGCCTCTGACGTTGTCCTGGCCTAGGTGCCTGCTCTCTAGTAACTGAAGCCCACAACTATCGAATGTCATACTCTGAGAATGCAGTAGTGGTATCAGATATCTCAGCCCTAATCTCTGCAGGCAGGTCACACGCAGATCGAATAATAAAGCAGATCCAGTGCGCATATGGTAACTGACGGTGACCCTTGAAGCCCTCAGCCAAAGTGTCCTCCATCTCACATAGCAACAGATCCCAAATATCAAATGGTGTCTGAGAGGTGAGGTGATGAACAACCCAAAGCTGCATACGTGTCAGGCCCTCTCTGTATCCTAGCCTCGGAAGAAGAGTCCGCCTCACAATGGCATCAAGCACTCTAGCAATGGGTGTCAAGCTGGCAGGTGTATGTCTGGATCCCTCGCCAAACGGCTCACGGAAGCAAGGTCTGATCAGGTCTGTGGGTGGTACTGTACCTCCATGAGGGCATCTCGGTGGTGAAGTCTGTCCAAAACACAACTGGTGAATCTTCGTCTCTGAAGCAGGGAGTCTGAGAATCTCCTGTACCCTGGTGCTATAGAGTCTGCGGTCACGGCCTTAGAATGCAAAGTGAATAAACTCATGAGCAGGGTCAATCCAAAGTGAAGAGTAGAACTCTCTGACCCAAGTCCCACAGTAAGCTCCAGTCCATCCCAGAAGGTCTGACAAACCAGGTAAAAAGGACAGATGTGGACGGAGCTGCCCACCAACCACCTCAAATAAAGCCTCGAGTCGACAGACTCTCTGAGGTCTGAATGCAATCCTGCTATCAACATAGGCTCTATAGAAATCCTCGTGCAAAGGTGTGTAGAAGCCCTCTGAAGCTCGGGGGTCCCGCTGAGGTGGGAACCACCGACCAACCTCGACAAAACGAAGAGCCTGTACCTGGCGTGCTGTAGCTCCCCTCAGGTCAAAGTGCTCGACTGGGGGTGACCTCAAGCCCTGGGAGGTGGACGACCTCCATGTCGCTAGCCCTCTGGCTTAGGAGTCACCTGAGCACGCGTACGTCCTGAGCGACGACGCGGTGGAGTCTGAATAGTCTGCTCCTCTATCTCCTCTGTGTCCTCTGTGGGCTGCTCTGCAGGTGCATCCTCTATCTCCTCTGTGGCCTCAGTACCGAGCTGTCGACCTTCAAGATGAAAGTGACTCTCACCAATGTGAATCCCACTGCTTATGTCACCTCTCTCTGCAAGCTCTGCTGCATCAGCGACTGTCTGTGCTATCTCTGCCTCAGTGAGTGTCCTCTTTCTCTTCTTGGTGGCTATCTTCTTGCACTTGCCACGGACTACCTCTATCAACCTAGGAGGACTTTCATCCCCGTCACTCGGTCCACCACCAACATTCTTGCAACGAACCATACTGACAAACCTCTGTGACTGAGAAAACCCTGAAAGTGCAAGATGGTGTACTGACACTCGTGAGGCTTGGCCTCAATTCGTATCCACAGGCTTGGCCTTGGATTCAAATCTGATCAACTGCCACACACAGAGCACCAACAAGACTCTCTGTAAAGATGGAATAGATAAAGCTACTATTAAGCATTATATTTTAACTACCAGATGAGCGAGGTCCTTATGAAAGCAAGCATACGAGATAAGAGTAGATCGCGATAGCTACCTCATAGGCGCGAGATTCTGGTGAAAAGATAAGGGACCTGAATGCGCGAGAGTTTCACAGAAACGCCAGACAAGCGCTGGAGTGCCGAGACAAACAATAGATGAATTAGAATTTCAATGGGAATTCATCGGCAAACCCTAATTGAAAGGACAAGGCAATGAAATCACCTCGCGGAGACGAAATCGTGTGAGGAAACCTTGACGAAAAACAGCCAAAGTGAAGTCGCAAACCGTCGCGACGGATTAGGGTTAGGTCTTGAAAGGATCAAAACCCTGTCAGTGCGGTGCGGAGGAGGAGTTGCAGTGGCGCGCGCGGCAGAGGAGGAGCGGCTGTGGCGGTGCGCGCGACTGCTGCTGCCGGAGGCGAAAGCGCGGCGGCGTGACGCGGCTGAGAAGGAGACGCGGAGAAAATAGCGGTGGTGCACAGGCACGGGGAGAAGGGGCGGCGACACCGGCGCTGTGAGCGGGTGCGTCACGGCGCGGCTGAGGAGCGGTGGTGCCGGCGCAAGACGACGACGAAGGCCGCTAGGGCTCGGTGGCGGCACGGCGAGGGACGACTAGGGCTAGGAGGAAGGGCAACGACGGCGGCTTGAAAAAGGAGACCGAAGTAGATCTGATCGTACGGTTAAAAGAGGGGGTAGATCCGCTTTTAACGTGATGACCGGACGCGCTGGTCGACTGATCGGACGCGGTGGAGCAGCGTCCGGTCAGAGTCCAGTAAGCTCCTGGCGTGACCGGACGTGTCCGGTTAGAGCTGATCGGACACTGACACAGTCCGGTCAGAGTTTATCCAGGGAACTCACCATGCTTGACCGGACGCGGTGGTGAGGTCCGGGACCGGACGCAGTGGTCACAACGTCATGTCCGGTCCAGCGTCCGGTCACAGATCCTTGAGATTGTCTTCGGGATGACCGGACACGCTGGTGGTCACCGGGACCGGACGCAGTGATGAAGCAGCATCACGTCCGGTCCAGCATCCGGTCCAGTGTTCGGTCGTTGTAAAACGCCTTTCTTCAATCCGATCTTCGACGCGACTTCTCCCGATCAAGTTCCAATTCAAAGAGACTCAAATAAACACCAATTGGAACCTGATATGAGGGACCTCTCTCAAACCCTCAAGATTTTCAAAATATTTTACCTTAGGCTAGTATTATTTTTAGGAAAATATGCAATAAACACCCTAGGAGCAACGTATGGCCATGCAATAGAGTTTATGAACCCCTGGGAGCGTCAAATGCTCTCTCTATTCATGGGCAAACACAGAGGTTGCTCAAAGTAAAACCGAAAAGAAACGACAAAGCAACAACCATGCATATGCAATGCAAAGCGAGAAAGTAAGACTAGGTTGCTTGTCAAGTTTGATTCACGGTTAGGCTTCTTCACTCCTCCAAAGGAGGGTTATCGTAACCGTGTTAGACAAGTCCTAGATGCATTACGGAAAATTTAAACATGACATATAATACAATGCAATGCAAGGGACAACACAAGCTCATTTTTTAAAATTGCTAGAATCAAGCACATTTAGTTCACTTCTCAACCTACAAAAGGTAGCCTCATCCAAAGGTTTAGTGAAGATATCCGCTAATTGATTTTCACTTCTTACACCTTCTAGTGATATATCATTTTTAGCAACATGATCTCTTAGAAAGTGGTGGCGGATATCAATGTGCTTGGTGCGTGAGTGTTGTATCGGATTATTAGCAATTTTAACGGCACTTTCATTGTCACATAAAAGTGGCACCTTTTCAAGAACAACTCCATAGTCTAGGAGGGTTTGTTTCATGTATAAGATTTGTGCACAACAAGCCCCGCGGCAATGTATTCCGCCTCGGCGGTGGACAAAGCCACACTATTTTGCTTTTTAGATGACCAAGATACTAAAGACCTCCCAAGCAAATGGCATCCTCCGGATGTGCTTTTTCTATCAATTTTGCAACTGGCATAATCCGAATCAGAATAGCCAACTAGTTGGAATCTAGCTCCTTTGGGGTACCAAAGACCAATGCATGGGGTGTGCTTAAGATATCTTAGAATTCTTTTTATGGCACTTAGGTGAGGTTCTTTAGGGCACGCTTGAAAGCGAGCACACATGCACACGCTAAACATGATATCGGGCCTAGATGTGGTAAGGTACAATAAGCTACCAATCATAGAATGGTAGAGAGTTTAATCAACCGGTTTACCTCCCTCATCTAGGTCGAGATGTCCATTAGATGGCATTGGGGTCTTGATTGGCTTACACTCTTCCATCTTGAATCTCTTGAGAAGATCCTTGGTATACTTTTCTTGAGAGATGAAAATCACTTCTCTCATTTGCTTGACTTGAAAACCAAGGAAGAATGTTAGCTCACCAATCATAGACATCTCGAACTCCTTCAACATCAATTCACCAAATTCCTTGCAATAATCTTCATTTGTTGATCCGAAGATGATATCATCAACATAGACTTGACAAATGAAGATCTCCCCATTGAGCTTCTTGGTGAATAGTGTGGTGTTGACCTTCCCAATAGGGAAGCTCTTCTCAATGAGGAAGTCCCGGAGGCGCTCATACCACGCTCTAGGGGCTTGCTTGAGCCCATATAGCGCCTTGGACAACCTATAAACATGATTAGGATATCTAGGGTCTTCAAACCCAGGAGGTTGTTCAATATAGACTAGTTCATTTATGAAGCCATTTAAAAAAGCACTTTTCACATCTATTTGATATAGTTTCATTTCATGATGCCATGCATATGCAAGAAGGATACGAATGGCTTCAAGTCTTGCAACGGGTGCAAAGGTCTCTCCAAAATCAAGACCTTCAACTTGAGAGAACCCCTTTGCCACTAGTCTTGCCTTGTTCCTCACTACTACGCCTTGGTCATCTTGCTTGTTGTGGAATACCCCCTTGGTTCCAATGACTCTTGCACCTTTTGGATGCTCTTCAAGTGTCTAAACTTGATTGCGGGTGAAGTTGTTCAATTCTTCGTGCATAGCATTCACCCAATCTGGATCTTGAAGAGCTTCTTCTACATTCTTAGGTTCAAGACAAGAGACAAAAGAGTGATGTTCAATAAAAGAAGCAAGCTCTTGAGATCAAGTCATTACACCCTTTGTAGGACTCCCTATGATAAGATCTTGTGGATGTACATGAAGTAGAGGTGAGTTTCTTCTTTCAACCACTTGAAGAGAGGATTGGGGAGCATCAACATCTTGAGCTTGTGCCTCGGCTTGTTCATGAGAGATATGAGTGTCTTCATTTTCAACCCTCTCATTCTTATCATCATCTTGAGGCACATGTGATGAGGATGGTGGATTGATAATTTGTACATCGTCTTCATCATCTTTAGGCTTGATGTCTCCCACCGGCATGTTCTTTATTGCCTCCCTCAATGGTTCATCAACTACATCATCACAATTTTCAATTGCTCCTTGGGAGCCGTTAGATTCATTAAATTCCACATCATATGTTTCTTCAACCAAACCGGTGGCATGGTTAAATACTCTATATGTTTTGGACTTCAATAAGTAACCAACAAGAAAGCCAATATCACAACGTCTTTGAAACTTCCCTAGGTGTTGACACTTTTCATAGATGTAGCATTTGCAACCAAACACCCAGAAGAATGAGACGTCCGGCTTCTTCCCATTTAGCAACTCATAGGGGGTCTTGCCAAGAAACTTTTGTAGGAAGAGACGATTTGAAGCATAGCATGCGGTGTTGATTGCCTCGGCCCACAATTTTTCCGGTGTATTGTACTCATCTAGCATTGTTCTTGCAAGGGTGATCAATGTTCGATTCTTTTTCTCAACTACACCATTTTGTTGAGGAGTGTAGGTTGATGAAACTTCATGCTTGATTCCAATCGCATCACAATAAGCTTCAATGTTTGTGTTGTCAAACTCTTTACCATTGTCACTTCTAATCTTCTTTATCTTGACTTCAAATTTATTTTGAGCTCTCTTTGCAAACTTCTTGAAGCAATTTGCCACTTTGGATTTGTCATGAAGAAAGAAAGTCAAAGTGTATCTTGAGTAGTCATCCACAATCACTAGACAATAGAGATTTTCACCCAAGCTCTTGTAAGTTGTAGGATCAAACAAATCCATGTGAAGAAGTTCTAACACTCTTGATGTTGACATGTAAGCTTTGGTTGGATGAGTATTTACAACTTGTTTGCCGGCTTGACATGCACTACAAGGTTTGTCCTTCTCAAACTTGACATCCTTTAAGCCTCTTACTAATTCTTTCTTCAATAGCTTGTTGAGAGTGTTCATTCCAACATGAGCAAGCCTCCTATGCCAAAGCCATCTAAGTGTAGTTTTGGTGAACAAACATGTCATCAAGTTTGCATCTTCGGAGGTGAAATCAACAAGATAAAGATTGTTGTATCTAAAGCCTTTGAAAATCATTTGCTTGTCATCTATCTTTGTAACTACCACTTCATTAGGAGTGAATAAGCATTGGTAGCCAAGGTCACAAAGTTGCCCAACGGATAGTAAGTTAAAACTCAATGAAGCAACATAGAGCACATTTGAAAGAGAGTGATCATTTGATATTGCAATCTTGCCTATACCCTTGACTTTGCTCTTTAAATTGTCCCCAAATGTGATCTTCTCTTGACATACCCCATTCTCTTCAAGTGAGGTGAACATACAAGGGTCACCGGTCATATGTTGAGTGCAACCACTATCAATAACCTAATGAGATCCACCGGTCTTGTAGTTCACCTACACACAAGAGATCAAGCTTTTTGTTTAGGGACCCAAACTTGAGAGGGACCCTTGACTTTCTCAACTAGTGACTTGGCAATCCATATTTTCTTAGGCCTATTCTTGTTTGGGGGACCCAAGAACATGATTTTCAACTTTCCACTTGAATCTTTTCTAAGCATGTAATGAGCATTGAAAGCAAAGGGTCTAGCATGCTTGGGCAAGGGTTGTGGTGGTGGAGTTTTGCACTTATGAGCAAAATGGTCCTCTTGTCCGCACTCAACATATCTCTTTGGCTTGGGCTTTGACTTGCTTTGTTGTTATTGAGCTTTAGCCTTCTTCTCTTGATTTGCCAAGTAACCAATGCCACTTCTATCCATCTTCATGACGGTGTTTATGAGTAGCTCACTTTGCAAATATTGGCCTTTTGTGAACTTGCTTAGGCTGGTTTTGAGATGCTCTTTCTCTTGCTTGAGCTTTTTGTTCTCTTCAATAAGTGACTCATTTGTTGTTTGCTTTTCAAGATTCATCAACTCTTTTAGCTTCTTGTTCTCATTTCTAAGCATCTCATTTTCACTCTTGAGCTTGACATAATCATCATAGTTGTCAGACTCAACCACATTCTTGCCTTTGCCACTAGAGCCTTGCTCAATGCTCTCAATAATCAAGTCATCACATGATGTAGCTATATCAATCTTAACAATTTGGTTAGTAGTATCATGTGTCTCAAGGGAAAGCTCATTAGCAACAACAAGACTATCATAATCGATTTTTAATGTAGTATATTTGTCTTTTAGCAAGTTGTGCCTAGTGTTGAGCTCATCATGCTTCTTCTCAAGCTTATCATGTTCATCTCTAAGCTATTTGTTAGAAGTTTTGAGCTCCTTGAGAGTAGAAGACATAATTTTATTTTGATCTTTGAGCTCATCACTAGTCTTTTGTGCATTCTCAAGCTTAGATGAGAGTGAGTCATTTTCATTTTGGAGCTCATCATTTTCATTTCTAGTTCTTCTTATGATTTTAGAGTATTTGTTCAACAATTTTATAAGTTCATCATAAGAAGGTGCATCATATTCATCATTACTATCATCATCATCACTTTCATTGTTTTGTACCTTTCGTTCACCCTTGGCCATAAGACATAGGTGAGAAGTGGATGATGATGAAGGTGGTGATGAAGATGTCGGTGAAGATGATGATGGTCCAATCACAAATGCGGTGACCTTCTCTTTCTCATCGTCGTTCTCATCGCCGGAGGACTCACATGATGACTCAATGTCGGTGAGCCAATCACCAACAATGTAAGCTTTGCCTCCTTTCTTCTTCTTGTGAAACTCTTTTCTCTTGCCATCCTTCTTTTTGTATGGCTTGTTCTTCTTCTTCTCATCTTCTTCATCACTTGAATCATTTTTCTTGCCCTTGTTCTTATTCTTGTACTTGTCTTTTGGAGGCTTAGGGCATTGATGAGCTAAGTGGCCAAGTTCACCATAATTGTAGCAATCCATCTCGGATATAGGCTTCCTTTTGCTACTTGTGAAGAACTTCTTCTTCTTGCCATCGAACTTGATGCCACTCTTGTTAAGCTTCTTAAGCATCTTGGTGGTCTTTCTCACCATGAGTGCAAGTGATGCATCATCAATATCACTTTCACTTGAGCTTTCTTGCACTATCATGGCTTGGCACTTCTTCTTTTTCTTGTCATGACTAGCTTTGAAGGCCAAGTCCTTCTTCTTGAAAGATGATGAGCCCTCTTCTGGAGTGATGTGCATGTATATCTCATGTGTATTGATCTTTCCCAATACTTGTGTCAGTGTTACGGTGGAGAGATCACTTTGGTGAAGCACGGTGACAATGTGACCATACTTCTCAATGGGAAGAACACTCAAGATCCTCCTTGTAACATCCGATTGACTCATTTGAGTGAGTCCGAGAGCATTGAGATCCTCTACAAGAACATTCAATCAAGTGTACATGTCATTAGCACTTTCTTTGGGAAGCATCTCAAAAGAATTAATTTTCTTCAAAGCAATATGATAGCGTTCCTCATGCTCACTCTTAGTTCCCTCATGGAGAGCACAAAGGTTTTCCCACAATTCATGAGTGTTTTTTGCATTACACACACGATTAAAGATATCCTTGCCTAGGCCCCGGTAGAGTGTATTTTTTGCCTTTGCATTCCACCGGTCGTACTTCTCCGCGTCACCACTTGGGTTGGCGGGATCCTTGATAGTGGGAAGCCCTTCAGCTATGTCTCTAAGACACCCAACATCTATGGCTTCGAGGTACGCCTCCATACGAATTTTCCATTATGGAAAATCGTCTCCCTTAAAGATGGGAGGTGGTCCTTCCCTATTAGACATCTTGCTCTAGGCGGTGAAGCCTAAATTAGGAGCAACTAGGTTCTGATACCAATTAAAAAGATCAAGATGCCCAAGAGGGGGGGTGAATTGGGCTTTTCTAAAAAATAATTGCAAAAATTAAATCCTACAAGCCAAAGTTCACCGCTAGTGCCTACTAGTGTTCCTTGTGATTCTACCGGTAAAAAGTTTTGCACCCTAAGTTCCAATCCTAGTCTAGCATGGCAATTCTAGGAAAGTAAACCAAGTAATGAAAGTAATACAAGAAAGTAAATGCTTGAGAGTAAGGGTTAGGAACACGGCGATGTTTTTCCGAGGTATCGGAGAGTCGCCACTCCCCACTAGTCCTCGTTGGAGCACCCGCACAAGGGTGTAGCTCCCCCTTGATCCGTGCAAGGATCAAGTGCTCACTACGGGCTGATTCTTTGACACTCCGTCATGGTGAATCGCCTAAAACCACTCACAAGATGAGTTGGGTCATCCACAAGCTCGCTGGATGATCACCAAACTCCCAATCACCATCAAGCCGTCTAGGTGATGGCGATCACCAAGAGTAATAAGCTAGAACTCTCACTTGACCACAACAAGCCTAATGAGAAGGTGGATGCACACTTGCTACTCCCTAGTCACTAATGAGGGATTCTCAAACTTTGATTCTCAAATCACTACCCTCACTAGAGCTCTTGCACTTCCTTGCACTTGAAAGGTGTTTCTCAGCTGAACAAATGAGCAAGAGACCTCTAAAAGAGGTGGAAGGGATATATTTATACACCCCACAGTCAAATCCAACTGTTACCTGTCAACTCAGCAAAATACGCACCGACCGGACACGCCGGTCGTCGTGACCGGACGCGCCGGTCGAATGTAACGGTCAAAAATCTGAACGGCATCGCTGAGTGACCGGACGCACCGATCAGGGGTGACCGGATGCATCCGGTCATGCAAGGTCCTTACTGTACTTTGACCTGACGCTCGGTCACGTCCGATCAGTGATGAGCGGACGCGTCAGGTCAGCAAAGTACCTTACTAGAACGTGATCGGACGCATCCGATTAGATCTTTTACCCTCTGAGACACGTGTCAGACCGATTAACGTGTTTGGTCCTCGCAGGAACCATGTCCGGTCAACCAGGTTGAAACGCAGTGACTGTTAGTACTGACCGGACGCGTCCGGTCGAGACAGAGACCGCGTCCGGTCAAGGGTAAATGGCTCAAACGACTTCAAAACGCGACGCAACTTGAACCGAGTTGCTTCCAACTGAACTTTGAGCTTTACTTGAGCTACCTAGTGCTAAGTTTGACAAGTGTGCACCACACCTAAATAAAAGACTCACCTAGGTCAAGCTACTCGCTCATGCCCCCTTTTATAGTATGGCCAAAGAAAAGAAACGAAGATCCTAACGACTATTCCGGATGTAACTCAACACCTTGACATCCGGAACTAACCGTCCTTAATCTTGTTGTTGATCCTTTGAAAACCGAAATGATTTCCATCAAGAGACATGAATACCATAGTGCCCAAAGCAGTTATCAACCCCATGACCTAACTTATCAAAGTTTCTACAAAACACACGTTAGTCATGGTAATAATGCGTTGTCATCAATTGCCGAAACCAACTCCCAGGGCCTAGATGCTTTCAAGCTACACCATTGAAAGCGCTTCTTTGCTCCTTTGCACTACCTTTGCCACAACCTCCCACCAATCCGCAATGGAGGCGGCATTTGTGGCCTAGATGTGAAGAAGCAAGATGAGGACAAGCTTAGCATGTGTGCCTAGCACAAGGATTGGAGGATCAAGGGTCAATGCTTGGACAACAATGCATGAAGAATGAAGACATCCCCATTGGTTGATGACAAAGACTATCAAGACCTCAAGGATGAAGTAGGAGATCCATGAAGGAGTCAACTGTGGCATGGTAGGACTCAAGAATTGAAGACTTTTCAAGAGTTAGGATAAAAAAATACAGGAGAGTCAATTGTGCTAAAGCTTGTCCTAATGTTCAAGTGTGAATAGTGGTGCAATATTGGTGAAGATTTGGTCCAAAGAGCTTAGGCTTAATGCAAGGAGCCCAACGAAACAAGTCTCGCTTCAATCGGAATTCATGAGAATAAGTTAGAGGCAAGAATAGTTGATGATGCAATCACAAGATTGCCCGGTGGTAAGATAAATGCACCCAGGTACTGTGGAGTCTGGCCAATGAAAGCAGTGGAAGACACTACCACTGGATAATTAAAGGACATTCAACAAAGGATAGGATTTGGTGGCCCTAAGAAAATGAATGTATAGGATGGTTGAAGAGACTATGACGTCTAATAAGGGTGAATTAGGCTTCTTAAAACTAATTGGCCAACAAAACCAACTTATCAAAACCTATATCTGTATGATTCTATCCAAATGTGCACTATATTTTTGCTAAGTGTTTCTCTCTAATGCAAAATAGCTTTGCACTCTAGGTTCCAATTCTATCGACTAACCTAGCAAGTTGGACTAAGAAAGATAAACACGCAACTTAAGGAATGCAAATAAGTGTGGAAATGTAAATTCGTTCGAACCCCTCTCAAGGATGCCCTCGCAAAGGCCAGGCTTCTAGTGTGGTAACTCCATGGAGAACCAATGGGCCTTCCCCATGCGCAAGGAAGCGGGCAATAGGGAGAGGAAGCACAAGCACCAAGTGGTGCATGATCTTGTGATCGTTCCTTCTTCTATGGCTCAGGGGTGAACCTTGCTATTTCATCTCTTGTCTGTTGTTCGGGCTTCTGTAGTGTGGTCTGCCGAGCGAGAGCTGCAAAAAGTGGACATAGGGAAAGGTGAAAATTATGGACGCTAGATCCTCGAAATTTAGTGTGGTGATCCAACGGTTGTGAAATGCAGATGGTGTGGCTCAATATGGCTGCAGCTTTTATACAATGTATAGGATATAGGATTGTAGTAAAATGGACTCGTGTATGATGATATAAAAATAATTTAGAAGATAGCTTCTTTTATTAACAAAGGTGGTAAAAAGTAAAAAATCTCTCTATCTCCAAAAATACCTTGCAATTTTTAGAGGCAAACGGCTCATTTATCGAGACACATAAAAATATATTAATAGAGGCTGTCCTTTTAAGATGTCCACCTCTAAATAGTGTATTTTCATAGGTGGATATCTTAAAAGATTTGCCTCAGGAAATAGGCCTGAAGCCTAGGCACCACCCAACACTATGGGCACATATACATACAAGCACTTAGGGTTTAGGTTTCATCATTCTCTCTTTCTCCCTCATCAACCACCTCTTCTCTCTCGCGCGCGCGCGTCTCTAGCGAAGGGCGTAGTGGCGGCGGTAGCCTTGGCCAAGGGTATGCCCAAGGACACAACATCCTGTGGCAGCGCACTAGCCTCACACCCCCCTTCTAGATCTAACAACGGCATACAAGCTTGATGAGGTAGAGCGCACCTCTCCCTTTTCCTCTCTCTCTCTCTCTCTCATTCTGTATGTTCTAGATTTGTTGGCAAGGGGAGGCAGGAGTGGGCTAGATGGTGGTGGATCTGGTGATTGAGGTGGGAGTAGGTTCAATGGTGATGGTAAGAAGGGTGAGGGTTGGCGGATTGGTGGTTGAGGGAAACGGCAAGCTATGACAATATCCACGAGCGGGCTTCATGGGCCTCCGGTGAGCTTGATAGGCCCTTACCATAGGCTCACCACGCTTTGTTGGCTGGCTGTTCTATTTTTTGATTTACCAAGGCTACCTTTGTTATTCCTGACTAAGAGTGACTTCAGGACATAGGAGAGCCGCCATCCGACTATGTTGATCCATATTGGTCATGCGTAAATATATTTTGTCCTAGTGCTAGAATAACCAGAGAGTAAGTAAAATATATAAACATGTAATCACAAATTACAAGTCACAAGAGATTTATTTAATAATAATCCTATATCCAGCCGCTTGAAAGAGAGAGGTACACTTGTATTATTGGTAGTTCATTTTAGGTCTTGTTTAGTTCCCAATTTAGGTGTCCAAATTCTACTATGCAAAAAGGAGATTCTCCATCACATCAAAATGCCGGCAAATGCATGGAGTACTAAATGTAGATGAAACCAAAAACTAATTGCACAGTTTTGTTGTACTTTGCGAGACGAACATTTTGAGTCTAATTAATCAATTTTTAGATAATTTTTTACACTAAAAAACAAAAACTGTTACAGTGTTCCGACCGAAATACTGTAGCAGCAGGTGCCGAATCGACCTCCCCAACTCGGGGCCTTATTTGGAATTTTAGAACCCAGCAGTCATGTCTTATTAAACGAAGGAATTGATTAAACACCAGCCTGCACGATGACGTAGCTACTTGTTGACGATATATCTATGACATGACCAATGTAGGGTCAACAACAAGAAAGCAATCGAAATCTGCTAAGGGGCTGTTTAGTTGGCAAAATTTTTGGCGAAACGCTATTGTAGCAGTTTCGTTGTTATTTGGTAAATATTGTTTAATCATGGTCTAATTAGGCTTAAAAGATTTGTCTCGTCCATTTCGTCTAAACTGTGTAATTAGTTTTATTTTTTATCTATATTTAATGCTTCATGCATGTGTTCAAAGATTCGATGTGACGGAGAATCCGAAAATTTTAGCAAAATTTTTAGCATCTAAACGGGACAGCAGCAGTAGTACGGGTACGGGTGGTCGATGACGCGCGTTAAATGGAGGGCATATCATATCAGACTTCTTTTCATAGTCAGTCCCTAATTATGGAGAGTAGCACTAGCTGACATGATGTACATTAGTACTAGTAATTGGCTACGAGTACTAGCTAGGCCTTTTATAGGACTTTTCGTCCGCACACAACACACTCCTGCCATACCTCTCTACATCAGTCGACGCACACAGGCATTCACAATCACAACGAGTGCTCACTGATATTTTTTCTATAGAAGTTCGATTCTGAAATCAGAATTGGATGTGCTTGCGTTACATAAATGAGTAAATGACATGTTAACGTGTTTATCAGAGTTACATCACATGTTAATAACCAGTGTGAAAGAGCTAGCTAGCCTAGAGTTAAAGATCAGATCCTCCCTCCGTCCAAAAAACATGTAATTCTCGTTTTTCGAGAAGTCAAATAATTTGAAGTTTTATCAAAACTATATAAAAGATACTAACATTTATAATACAAAATAAGTATTATTAAATTGATTATGAAATATACTTTTTAGTAAATTTAATTAGAGACATAAATGTTTTAATATCATTTACTATAAACTTGGCCAAATTCTCGTTTTTCGAGAAGTCAAATAATTTAAAGTTTTATCAAAACTATATAAAAGATACTAACATTTATAATACAAAATAAGTATCATTAAATTGATTATGAAATATACTTTTTAGTCAATTTAATTGGAGACATAAATGTTTTAATATCATTTACTATAAACTTGGCCAAATTAAACTAGTTTGACCTTTACGTAACTCATAGTTGTATTCTTTTATAGGTGGAGAGGGAGTAGTTGTTATATATTGCACTCAATTTTTATGACCTGAGGTACTTATGTGGTTAATGTTTACTGATGGATGTATTACGAAGTTGCACACATGTAGGTACGATGATTTGACCAGGGTAGCTACTAGTTGTTATACGGTTTTGCGGCGAAAACAAGGAGGCATAGTTAAGGAGTGAGCGTGGATTGATGTGCGTGCTTGGTACTTTCGATAAGGACACATGGTTAAAGGAATATACCATATATATAATTATATGTACTCCCCCGGTATCTAAAACAAATGCAATCTTAGGGTAGGTGTGTTTGGTTCGTGGAGTCACCCTATGCTTCATAAGATGATGCATCATGAGTCCATCCCATAAAAGTTTGATGGAATCAACTCATTCCTCACGTATATACCAGTTATTAGCTTGTGAGAGCATCTCTAACACTACTACCTAAAACACACTACCTAAATCTCTATTTGGGTAGCAAGCTATTTCTATCCTACCCATTTTTTGCCTTCAACTCCAACAACACTACCTAAAATAGACTACCTAAACTAATGCTAAACTAATGCTAGCAGAGAATGACATGCGGGTCCCACATGTCATCCTCTTCAATCTTCTCTCTATTCATCCTCTTTCTGCTACAACGGGAAGGCCGTTGTGCCACGGAAGGTGGCCACGCTGGGAGCTGGTCAGCCCGCCGGGGAAGGTGGTCGTGATGGGGGCTGGCTGCGCCGCCGGGGAAGGCCGCTGCGACGCGAAAGGCGGCTGCGCCGGAGAAATCCTTCGCGTCGGGGGCATGCCGCGCCGCCGGGGACAGGGCCAGAGCCACGTCGTCGAGGGTGGCTGGAGCTGCGCCGGAGCTGCGTTGAGGGCATGCCTGCACCGGAGCGACGGAGATTCGCCGAGACGGAGCCGTGGCCAAGCGTCGGAGCGGTGCCGAGGGCATGCCTGCGCTATGGAAGAAGGGAGGCGTGGGAGAAGGCTCGCCGGAGATGGCAGGTGATGACGGGGGAGGTCCGAGGAAGGAGCAACCGATCGAGTGGCCGGATCCGGTGATGGCTCACTGGGGTGGATCGGTGGCGGCTCCCCTGCGGTGCTCCTATAGCGGTGTCGGGCGACGTCGGGTGCGTGCGGGGAGGAAAAGGAGGAAGGAGAAAAATAGGTAGAGATGTTTGTTGGGCCAACAGATGTAGGTAGTGAAGGGGAGAATTAGTTGGGCCAACAAAAGTAGGTAGCCTGATAGGTAACCTGTTGGAGTGGGTTTTTTGGCTTCCACTACCTAAATATAGGATAGGTAATGGGTTTAGGTAGCCTGTTAGAGATGCTCTGAGGAATGAGGTGGTGATAGATCAACTCATTTCATTCCACAGACCAAATAAAAAAGTGAGGAGTGAGAAGAAGATAGACCACATCATTCTTCAAACCAAACACGCGCTAATATTCTAAGGCAAATTAGTGTAACATGGGCCGCCAGTCCACCACTTAGCAAGATCGAGGCTGAATTTGCATTATTTGGGAGGACAAATTTAATTAAATCCCACGTGTACTCCCTCCATTTCAAATTATACGTAAATACATAGCAAAAGCTATGTATCTAGAAAAGTCAAATTAAATATTTTATAATTTAGAACATATTGAGTGTATATATAGTATAGTATCTAGAAAGTTGTGTTTTGTGTGACGGAATGGACTTACTGTTAGCTAGATTGCGTTTTCGTTATTTATGTATGGTCCAAATATAGGTCATCCGACATGAACACACTTAGGAGAGAGTACGAATTACAAAAAATGCATGCTGCACTAACTTGATTACAAGTAGATGCTATTAACTAGCTAACTAGAGCGCTGGGCAGGCAAAGTCCAACAAAAGTGCATATATATATAAAAGATTTCAAATTGTTTGACTAAACTAAGTTAGTGAGTTTGAACAAAAAAAGGTTACACAAGAAAAATAGTACTCTCTCCGTCCAAAAAAAACAACTCTAGCACCCAGTAACATGTTTTAGTATCATGAGTTTGACTAAATATTAAATGAAAAGTATTAATATTTCTAATATCAAATATGTATCATTAAATTTATCATAAGATCTATTTTCATATTATACTTAATTGATGTCATAAATATTAATACTTTTATCTATATCCGGTCAAACTTCAGACATGTTGGCCTAGAATACACCTAAAATTGTTTTTTTTTTCTTGGAAAGAGGCGGTTTTTGTAAATGTTCTCTCTCCCGTGTGAACACAGCTATACTCCATCTGTCCTCAATTAATTATCGTCATTGGTTTCCATGCCGAAAGTTTAACTCAATTTGTAGAAAATACATGTAATATTTGTATCTCCAAATAAAATTATTAAAAAACTAGATTCAATTATATTAATTATGTGCTGTAAATATTAATGTTTTTTATATATATTTAGTCAAAGTTATTTCTTGGGAAGTGAAAATGATATATATTTTTGGGACGGATGGAGTATATAACATAGGTATATATATATATATAGTAATACAGGAATCGTACCTCACGTGGGAATTTATATAAATAAATGGGAGAAAAGCGACTGGTTGGGCTGTGAGGACGTGGAACTCCAAACTCCCACAAGCTAGCGCAGAAAGAGCTACTGCAGGGTCGTACACGTACCGTCGCAGGGCATGGCCACAGGCCACACCACTGTGTTTAGATTCCCGAATCGGACACTGTTGCTGCAGTGTTTCTCTGTAGTAACTTTTATTTTTTAGTGTAAAAAATTATCCAAAAATTGATTAATTAGACTCAAAATGTTCGTCTCGTAAAGTACAACAAAACTGTGCAATTAGTTTATGATTTCATCTACATTTAGTACTCTATGCATTTGCCGATATTTTGATGTGATGAAGAATCTCCTTTTTACATAGTAAAATTTAAGGATGAATTTAGATATCTAAACAAGGCCGTGGATCGGAATCGGATCCTCTGGGTTATGCCATTAATGGAAATGGGGGACCACCCTCGCTGAAAAAAAAAACTATATTTAGCTCACTACGTGTTGAATCACCGTCACGACAGTAAAATCCCGAGCCACCTCCTGTAGACTGCAGTAGTAAACTTTTTGAAAGTCCACACTATTAGGCTGTTTTAATGGGGTTTCATCATAGTTTTATGGACATTAAATGTGTTAATGTGGCATCATAATAATGAAGTGAGAGATGATAAAAATTTATAGGAGCAGAGAGAGTTTTATAGAGATAAAATTCTTCTGTATTGTTTTCAAAACATACATATGTTAAAAACTGGATCATAAAACCCCATTAAAACTGGCCTCACCACCGCTGTAAATTAGGTGAAACCCCAATCGCGCGTAACCTCACAAATAATGCTCCAATCCCCGGGGCCGGGCCCGTCGCTGTTGTTGGCCCAATCGTGCCCGTCTGCCGCTGCTCGGCCCCACCTGCCGTCGCCACTGTTCTCATGTGTGTGTTTATTATGTATACACAAATATAAATATATAAATATTATTACATATACGTGCTCTATACTTTGTAGGCTATATACGTGCTCCAATATAGCTAGTTGCAGTTGCAGTGAGTATTAATGGAGGGCATCATCAAGATTCAAGAATAACGAGATCCTGATAGATCAGATGTTGTATATGTTGCAATGGCTATACACGTATGTTACAAGCGTCTGTATTAAATGTTTCATCTGTATTTTCAGAAGTATGTTGCAAGTATATTTATTTGGATGTTGCATATGTTTCAAACATATGTTGCAAGTATTTTTTTCTAAATGTTGCATATGTTTTGCAATGGTTTTTCAAGTGTTTTCAGTTTTTTTGCAATTGTTTTAGATACGTGTTTCAAGTGTTTCATCTGTCTTCGTACGTATCTTGTAAATGTTTCATCTGGATGTTTTAAAAATACATTAGGTGTTGTACATGTTGCAATGGCGCCGATGGCTGACGGACAGCAGCCTACCGCAGGGCTTCAGCTCCTACCTCGCGCGGTGCGCCTCGCCCTCTCCTCTCCTCTCCTCTCCCTCCCCTCCCCTCCCCTCCATCTCATCATGGTAGTTCGAGCTTGGCGAGGACACAGAGGGGTGCATACGGCCCCACGTGTGGACGGGCGGCATAGGCGGGACGAGTCGTCTGAGCAGCGCGAAATCCGAGCGGCTGGGGTGCACTGCACGGAACAAGAGCGGGAAACGGAGAGTAGCCACGGGTGTCCGGATGCATGTGTCCGTCCGGACGTCTGAGTGCCAGCACTTGCCAACCTCAATCATGCACAACCTCACAAATACTGCTCCAATCGCCGAGGCCTAGGCGGACTCCACCGTGCCCATCGCTGTTGTTGGTCCAATCGTGCCCATCACCGCTGCTCTTGCCCCACCGCGCAGTCACCGCTCACTGCTTTTTCTAGGACGGTCACGATGGTTTGTAGGGATGGTTGGGGCGGCTATTCCTGCCCATCCATCTCTGAAATTATCGAACCGGCCTTACATTTTTGTTTTGCCCAGCTCAAGTCACAAAGTCACGGCAGGTCCGAACCTACGACTTCACGCCTGGTGCATTACTCTTCTAACCACTCCACCCCATACTCACTTTGTTCATATGAGATATTCTTTCTTCTCGTATTATACTCATTTTATTATTTCAAACAAAAAAAGTTTATCACCTATAAAGTTGTATAACTTTTTAAGATCTACAACTTTAGTTTTGGTCATTTCTCCATCCAAGGTCGTTTTTAAATTTTAAATTTCAAATGTAAGAACTTCAAACATAATTTTCTATGGATAGATGATTTTAAATAAAAAAGTTGTCAACTGCAAAGTTCTAGAACTTTTCGAGATCTTCAACTTTCGTTTTGGAAGTTTCTCCATCCAATACCGTTTGAAAAATTCAAATTTTAATATGTAATTTTACTGTTTGACGCTCATTTTTAGAGGCAGCTTTGATCCAGCTGCCTCTAGAAATCAATTTGTATAGGGACGACTAGATCTAGAGCCGCCTCTACGAATCGGTTTCTAGATACAGATTGTTTTGAAACTACTGTTAGAGACTATTTTAGATTGAACCGCCCTTGTTAAAAAAAAAGGAGACGTCTCTATGGATGCTTTTTTAGCCGTTACTGCTAGCATATGTGTGTGTATAATATATAGTCTATACTTTATGGGCTATATATGTGTGTAGAGAGAGGCACAAACACATTGAGTATTAATGGAGGGCATCATCAAGATTCGAGAGTAACGAGATCCTGATCGATTGGTTTTATTGTGATCTACGCAAGAAATGATTAATGAATAATAAGAACAAAAAAAAGATCTTGCATGCATGTGTGGGTGCTGATTTCTGACCCGTATGTAATGTATATACTCCCTCTGTCCCTAAATATCCGTCATTTTTGTTTTCTGAGAAACAACTTTAACTAAATATATATTAAAAAATATTAATATTTATGATACATAGTTAGTACCATTGATAGATATTTGAATCTAGTTTTTTAACAAATTTATTTGAAGATAGAAATGTGGCACGTATTTTCTATAAATCGAGTCAAAGTTATCGGCACGCAAATCATGACGACAGACATTTAGGCCCTGTTTGGTTTCTAGATGTTAAAGTTTAACCCCCATCACATCAATGTTGCGGCAAATGCATGGAGTACTAAATGTAGACTAATTGCATGCATGTCGGCAAAGATTAGGAGTAATTTACGAGACGAATCTATTAAGCCTGAGTTTGCTTACTTGTTTAAGTATCTGTTTCCCGTCTCGATACTTTGGAGGTCCACGTTTCTCAGTAGTCCCATTAAAATCTTTTCTATTCCTGCGGTAAGGGTGATCCCTTCGTAGGAACCTACGGTGTCCCATATAGACCATCTTCTTGTTTTCTGGTAGATGTATAACATCAGTCTCGTCCAAGCACTCGACACACCCAGTGTATCCTTTTGTTTTCTCTCCAGACAAGCAACCTCGCCCTAGCAGGTCAGTGATTGTAGCGATAAGTATAACCTTTATCGTGACATGTTCTTTTTTGTACTCATCCCAAACATCCTTCACACCCGTCTCCCACATCTGTAGTAGTTCATCGATCACTGGTTGTAGAAGCACATCGATATCATTACCAGGTTGTTTTGGCCCTTGGATTAGTAGTGGCATCTGGATGTATGACCGTTTCATACAAAGCCAGGGTGGAAGGTTGTATATACATAGCGTCACTGGCCAAGTGCTATGATTGCTTCTAACTTGGTCAAACGGATTCATCCCATCTGTGCTCAAACCTATCCAAAGATGCCTTACCTCTCCACCGATGTTCTTATAGAACATAGTGTTGATAGTCCTCCAGTCCGACCCGTCGGCGGGGTGCCTCAACATTGTATCTTTCTTACGCTCTTCGCCGTGCCAACGCAACAGTTTGGCTGACTTTGCATTTGCAAACAACCTATGCACTCGTGGAGCTATAGGAAAATACCATACGACCTTTTATGGGCCCTCCTCTGGCCTTGCTTCCCTGATTTGACGGCCCTTGCTTGTATCGGGGAGCTTTACACTTGGGACACGCATCCAAGTCTTTGTATTTTTCTCCACGGTACAATATGCAATCGTTGGAACACGCGTGTATTTTCTCAACCTCGAGGCCGATTGGGCAAATCATTTGCTTGGCCAGGTAAGTCTTTTCTGGTAACTCGCTACCCTTCGGGAGCAGTTTATGTAGTATACCTAACAAGCTATCGAAGCCTTTATCACTCAATCCATTCGTTGATTTGAACTCTAATAGCATGATGTTGGCTTCCAGTTTGCTTATTGGGCAGGTCGGATACAATGGTGTTTTTGCATCCTTTCTCATGATCTCCAGTTTTTTCAACTGTGTAGCACTAAGGAATCCGCCATGCACATCATGTAGAAACTGTGAAATGCCATCATTTTCCTCTGTGTCGTCAACTAATGTATTCCTAAACACATTATCGTTGGTAGGCACAGGTACTGTGTAGCATTGGTAATCATCAATAGGCAGAAATGCGTTTAGGGATACGCTAGGCATGGGCACATCATCATTGTTTTCTTGTGCAACATTTTGACCAACCTCCCCATGCAAAGTCCAAATCGTGTAGTCTCTCATGAACCCCCTGGTAATCAAGTGCAATCGTATATGCTCCACGTCGCCCCATTTTCTCGTATTCTTGCAATCTTTGCATGGACAGAATACAGGCTGTGAGTCCCCAGCATCGGCTCTAGCGAGTTTGATGAAATCGTCGATGCCCGTCAAGTACCGTTGGTCTGTACATGACAGATCGTACATCCACCCTCGATCCATGTCTGCACAGGTAAAATGGGCCGGGCAGAGGAAACATAGGAAAGTTTTAATAAGAAACAATTATTGCACAATATTGAAGAACAATTATTCTACTCCATGCAACATACAAATGGAGACACTAATTTAAAAAAAGACTAAATTTGGAGACATGATCATGAATAACAATGTAGCTCCAAACAATGCCCATATAAATTAAAAATCACAGCCCCATAAAAAATAATTATTGCACAATATTGTAGAACAATTATTCTACTACATGCCACATAAAAATAGAGACATTAATTTAAAAAAATACTAAAATTGGAGACATGATCATGAACAACAATGTAGCTCCAAACTAGTGGCGGATGCAGGATGATAATGAAGGGGGGGCTAAAAAACAATGGAGATGTTGATTTGCATGAAGATTTAATGGTGATTTGATATTTTTGCTACAGTGTTTCTAGTAGTAAATCAAGTCATTAGGGGGGCTGGAGCCCACCCAGCCCCCTGTAGATCCGCCACTACTGCTCCAAACAATGCATTGTTTGGTGACACATGGGTTAATTTGCTCATCAACATTGTAAAAGAATCTACTCTACTCCTAAGAACCAATTATAACATCACATACTAACAATGCATTATAGCCATGAATTAGAAAAGTGCTCTGTAGAAGAATGGAGAAATAAGAATGAGAATCAAGCATTATAGCCATCAAAACAAAGCTAATTAAGCAACAAAATCGAAGGAATGGAGGCTGGTTACTAACCTTAAAGCAAAAAGATCAAGCCATTCTTCCAAATCCAAGTGGTAGCTTCACGAATTTGGGCGACCGCAACATTGGAGGGAGTGGCCCAAACGCGCGCCTCTGTTCTCGGGATAAAAGAGTGGAGGAAGAAGATGACGGCTACAACCTTTTGTGCTGTCAGGCTAATCACTGTCGGTTCTATCCTAGAACCGATAGTGATAGAATCAAATCACTGTCGGTTCTTGGCTTGAACCGGCAGTGATAAGTGGAGTTGTCATCACTGCCGGCGGGAGGCACAAACCGGCAGTGATAGTTGTCATCACTGCTGGTTCTCGCACCCCCCCAATTATTTTCTGGTTGTCAGAGCCTAGAACCGGTAGTGAAGGGTCATCACTGCCGGTTGTCCTAATTTCGGCAGTGATGTGGCCGGCACTGATGACTGAATCTGTAGTAGTGCCTAATTAGTCCAAAATTGAAAACTTTTTGTCAAATAAGACGAAAGTGCTACAGTATTTGTTAAACTTTAACACCCCAAACCAAACAGACCATTAGGGCCAGAGGAAGTAATATATACGAGTAACTATCAGTTTCTCCACATAATTTGCAGTGTGGCTACTGGGCTGGAAGCGCATTGCATGCCAATGCATTATGCATATGCATGCATGTATATATTTGGACCTACTATAACTGCAAATTGCCATGTTATGAGGGTGGACCTACTTCTTCATCACTTGATAAAGTCATGCACTCGATCATGCAGATGTGTGTGGGCCGGCCGGGTCCATGCATTCACTTGACAGATAGTCTTGCAGCTCATGTTCTGCGACTAAATACTACTATGCGTACCTTGGTTATAATAATCGTTAGTGCTTGAATGAAAAAATCTAGACAAGGAGAAACTTCGAGAGTTTTCAACCGCAAGGAACTACCGTATCAACAATCTTTTTTTTTGGACATCATGAATTTTTCATTTCAAAGTAATAATAATGTGAAAAACGAATTTGCAACAACCGTATATTAGTATGTAGATGGAACATAGCTGTCATCCAACTCTAGCGACCTCTTTCATACATGACGGAATAAATTACCTCGAGTGATTGAGTGTGCAAATAAAGGTCTAGAAACCCTAGCTTTAAATTTCAGACACAGTAATAGCAGTAGTAGTCAACAACATCAAACAGTTCCCTCTAGGTAATCCTTGCTTTAAACATCAAAGTGTTGTAGAAAGGGAAAGCATGCGTGTGCAATATTAAACTCACTCCGTTCTAAATTATAAGTCACTTTGACTTTTTTGATACATTAACTTTGTTATATATCTAGACATACGTTATTTCTAGATACATAAGAAATTTGATGTACAAAATAGTCAAAGTGACTTGTGATCGGAACGGAGGGATGATTATATGTACACATATAAAGCAAGCCCAATAATAGAGCCAAGTGTTTGGCTATAAGTCAAGTTATAAGATCAAGCTATACAATAGTTATACCTTATTTGTCTTATATAGTTTTTTTATTATTACTTACACATGTCGCACCTTCTCATTTCTAATTCTCCTCGTGTTCATTTGATATCTAGGCCCACCACTATATAGGCTTCTATATCTAGCTTATTACTTACATGAGAGTGAAGTTCTTCTTCCTCTTCCCTCTTCTCTCCACATAAAACAATTATTGTACATGAGTGAAAACAAAACCATTACTGTACTTGCTCTTAGACATGAGGTGAAAACAAATTAGCTGTGCTCACGTAGTTGCTAAGCAAGCTAGGCTTGGTTAGTGAAAAGGAGCTCGTCACACTCTCGTCCAGTCGTCCTACTCCTATATATAACGTACCGTCACACTTCATGGGCACAACTCCAGAAGCTTAGCTGCAGGCAGCTAGCTAGCCAGGCACCGGCCGCCACCGGAGACACAAGCTAGTGGCCGGATCGACGATGGGCAGGCAGCCGTGCTGCGACAAGGTGGGGATCAAGAAGGGGCCATGGACGCCGGAGGAGGACATCGTCCTGGTGTCCTACATCCAGGAGCACGGCCCCGGCAACTGGCGCTCCGTGCCCATCAACACCGGCCTCATGCGCTGCAGCAAGAGCTGCCGCCTCCGCTGGACCAACTACCTCCGCCCCGGCATCCGTCGCGGCAACTTCACCCCCCACGAGGAAGGCATCATCGTCCACCTCCAGTCCTTGCTCGGCAACAGGTGGGCCGCCATTGCTTCTTACCTCCCGCAGAGAACCGACAACGACATCAAGAACTACTGGAACACCCACCTCAAGAAGAAGCTCCAGAAGCAGCAAGCCATCGGCGCCATCTTCGCGCCACCTCCGCCCTCCGAACCTTCCATCATACCGGTGCCGGTACCCACCGCCGCCACCGGTCATGCCGATTGCCATCACGATGACATGACCCTCTCTAAGGACAGCTACGCGCGCCCAGCCAGCAGCACACCAGCTCCAGCTGATGAGGTCACCCAATTCATCGGCCAGTGCTCGCCGCCGTTCGCTGCCACCAACGGTGACACCTTCTCGTCGCCGTACGCCTCCAGCATGCATGGACAACATATCCAAGCTGCTCAACGGCTTCATGGAGAGCTCCCCGACGCAGGATGACGCTGCTACCAATATCAAGCCCTCCTCGGTCATCGACATCAACCCTTACGATCACAAGTCCGGCGGCGCACTACCACCCATCTCCGACGACGTGCCACTGCTGATGCCACCACCGCAGCAGCAGGCGTTGACGGGACACGGCGATTACCACAAGCCCAAGCTGCAGCAGCTGTCCTCCATAGAGAAGTGGTTGTTCGACGAGGCCCCCGAGCAGATGGAGATCTCCGACAGCTGTTGCTCAGTTCCCAGCATGCTGCTTTAGCTCCAAGAAAG
This sequence comes from Saccharum hybrid cultivar R570, assembly GCA_038087645.1. Lineage (NCBI taxonomy): Eukaryota > Viridiplantae > Streptophyta > Magnoliopsida > Poales > Poaceae > Saccharum > Saccharum hybrid cultivar. The sequence continues at coordinate 3,069,389 of JAQSUU010000652.1, forward strand.
AATCGAACATGATAGCCGATACACGCCGTGATCGAGTTGGGAAGGTTAATTTGTCCGTGCAAGTTACTTTAGGAGAATTGTATTACATATATACGTTTTATTTTACACAAGCATGAGACAAACAATACCCAAGTGAGAGGCACCGCCATCTAGTTAGTGACATGATACTTGTGGTAGATAGTTTGACACTGCCAATCACAAGTCAGAAAAATAAGAGCAAGTATACGGGCCTGGCTAGTTATTAGCTGGAGCTAAAAATTAGCATAAATTAGCTAGGGCTGGCCGACTAGTTGGCTAATAACTAGTTGAAGGCTTGGCTAAAAATTAGCCCACATTAGCTGGCTAACAGTTAGCCCTTGTAACCAAATAGGCTCTGATAAAGGGTTGTAAGTAGACTTTATGCTAAGATGTAGGAGAGAGAAGAGAAGTGATATGTAAGTTTACAACCAGCTAGGGCTGTAAATGTACATCTAGCCAGCAGCAGTTGTATTATTAGTCATGCTCTAAGAGATAGTAACATGAATAAGCAATTATGACCAAATAAATGATATGTAAGCATGTCAAGATGATGTAATTACGTTACTTGTATCTGATATTTTCCTTGTGCATAACTGAGATGCATTCAGAATTTCAGATCAGTTGAATGAGTGTTTTGTTTACAATTATTTCTTTTTCTAAACAAAATAAATGTAAATTTACTTAATTATATATGTCTGTAGTGAAAGTTTATACCTATGCCTAGTGAGCATGGAGTAATAAAAAGGAAAATCAACCAAGCTTGAATAAACTAGGTGGCCTTTTAATCAAGAAAATAAGTAATAGGTGTAGGTACCCAACTTCACCTCAACAAGAACTTAAAATTGAATGGGAGATAGGCTCCATTTCTCTAGCAAGCATGGAGTAGACCATGCATGCCATGACTGGCTGCCGCACTTCTTTTGTATCTTTTGGCAGTACGCAGTAGCATACTATTTTATTTTTTTCGATATATACAAGCTGCAGAGAGGTGTACTACTCAAGGAAAAAAATAATAAATAGAAGAACGAACCTGCAATGAGGTGAAGCAATTGCAGTCTCGATCGGCAAGCAGATGGTCCCTGATCACATTTAGTGCAGAAAGAAAGCCTGCCAGCTTCTGATTTTTATTTTATTATTTTCTGCCCTATCCCTCCCCACTCCCCCACCCCTAACCCACACTCCCGCATTCATTTAGTGCAAATCATTCCGTTTCCTTTCAAATGTTCAATGCTTCCATGCAAAATTGAACAATTGTTAAAGCATTTATGCAACAACTTGCAATGAAAAATACGAATACCTGAAACCATGGTACAAAGTGCAAACTATTGGCATGGATGTCGCCTATCTAGTAGCAAGTCATCAACATAAGTAGAAATGCATTGCTAGTTAGATACATGTCAAACTGAATCCAAAGGCTGTTAAAAAAACAAAAAAACAAAAAACAAAAAACAAAAAACAAAAAAACTGAATCCAAAGGTGTAACTCAGACTGCTGACGTCAGTATCTCAGAGAATGTATGACAGGATTCCATTACTAAGACATTATTGGCGTGTCCTTCAGTATATGTCCCTTTTATGTCATTTGAAGAACAACAGAGAACTCTCCGAGAGCTTATCAAAAAAAACCAAAAAAGAAAAGAAAACTCTCCGAGAGTCCATGCATATATCTCAAAGAGTTCTAAGTAATCTACAATGCACAACAGCAACTAAACCTACTGGCCAAGAAACAGAGACAAGCTATCACATACTGCTGATTGAAAAACAGCATAAGCCAGAACCCACAACCGCTGGCACTAGACACTGAGCCTGGCATGCTACTGACATAAATAATTGCAACAAAATGACGTGTGTAAACTTCACAAGCTTAGGCTGACCTATATTTCTTTTGTTAAAAATGTCCAATTTAAAAGGTATATTAGATCGTTAGATGAGGTCAAACTGACCTGACAGAGCAAGCTTAGGCTGACGACATCTCAAGCTTTGATGGTGCTGCCTGTACAACCGTCTAGCCTGTCTCTGAAATCCCAATGTCACACACCTGATGAGAGTACCTGACCCAGCTCGCTTGGTGCATCTAGATGTTTCAGATCAGAATATCAGATGGCATGGACCAGATATCATACCAGCATGCACCGTTGAGGCTTTGTTCTGCACCAACCACAGACAGGAATTTTAAGTCAAGTCATAGTCTAGGTAACTGATATGATTAAGTCTCCAACCAAATGAAGGACGGCAACCTTCTGTGTTCTTGCCACTGCCAGATATAGGCGACTAAGGGGATGGGGGCCATCTGTACCAAGCCAGAAAAAAGCAATCCTTCCACACTCTTCAGTTATTCAAACTAAAATAGGAAACAATAGCTGAACTTGATCGATCTTCATGTGTATGTGTTGTATGTTGATTAAAGGCAAGCATGGATGGAGCTTAGGGATGGCCAAGGTGGGCCATGGCTCCCGTCACTATTGCTAATCCATGGGGGAAGCATTAGGCCTCAAGGCTAAATTGAAGCTTAAGCATGGAACTGATCCCCTCTTTCTCATGTATTCTCACTATGGGCCTGTTTAGATACAAAAAAATTTGGCAAAATGGACACTGTAGCATTTTTGTTGTTATTTGGTAATTAGTGTCCAATCATAGTCTAATTAGGCTTAAAAGATTCGTCTCGTAGATTTCGTCTAAACTGTGTAATTAGTTTTATTTTTTATTTATATTTAATGCTTCATGCATGCGTCCAAAGATTCGATATGACGGGGAATGTGAAAATTTTTGCAAAATTCTTGGGGAACTAAACTGGGCCTATATTAAGTGGTGGTCCCTCTAAATTTCCAGTCAAATTCCGCCACTGAAGGCAAGGCCATCATATAACTGCATGTTTAACCTATCCATGCAAAGCATCCAACAACTTCGTACCTGCAGATAGCACAGTAAGCATGGATTAGAAGTATACATCTCAATCAAGATAGAGACATCATTGTACAGGAGGGACCAAGGCAGGACCAAATATGTATAACGTGTAACTGACTGCCCCAGTGGAATGTGCAACACAAGTGGCACAAACCAATCCGCAGATGGGAATTGAGTAAGAGTCATGAGTGGTCAATTTATGTTTACTTCTGGACGCCATAGCCCATAGGCAAGCTACACTGCCTTTAAGGAAACTTCTTGCAGCATAGTGATACAGATAATTAAATAAGTTGGGTGTCAGTTTCATCAAAAAATGGTTTACATGTCTGTTCTGAACTAATGATAACAGGAAAACTCAATCTTGGGTTCTGAAGTTCAAGTCGTCTGAAAACCATTAACTCCTCAAAATTTTGAAGTACATGCTGACAGGCAGTTCAGTATGACCACTTGTCATCAGTTATAAACAATTCAGAAGTCTCTAGTGCAAAGCTAACCATACAGCTCATCAACACCAACATAAAATTGAGTCTTTATGCGCAGAGGCTTCAACTTTCTTCTCTTCATGCAGACCTATATACTATTTCTTGCTGAAGCCTGCATTGGTTTTATGTACAGATGCACATTCCATACAAAGTCATCAACTGACAGACATAAGTTGTTATCTCTCTTACTTCTGCACAAGGGCAATGGACTCAAAGCAGAACCTTTATTAACACCAGTTGGCCTCTAATAGAGGATACCCTCAGTCCTCAGAAGAAGCATACAATGCATCTGGAGGTGCATCCATAACATAAGGATAGTGTCATTATCAGTTATTTAATTGCTCTTTAATAGGCAGATGATGTAACAAAAAAAGGTTCATTTTGGGCCCCGACCCGATGACCGCTGTCTGCTCATGCGATTTGGCACCCGCACCCGACCCTCCATTTTGGCCCCCGACCCAATGAGACTGCTGATGCGATTTGGCACCCGCGCCTGCGCCCACTAGGTCAACTGCCATCCCTATGAAGAACTACTACGAGGTTTGTTTAGGGAAGGCGACCCTAGCTTGACCCCCGCCTGACCCTTGACCCCCGCTCTGGACCTGCTAACCAACTTCGCAGCGAGCAGTGACCCCCGCCACGGAGTTTTTCTACCAGGTGTCCTTCTTTTCAGGTATCTTCGGGCAAGGCTTGGTTTGGAGGCCACAGACCGTTTGGAGGGATGTGCAGCCATTGACGGGAAGCGAACCCTCGACCGGGAGGGTGAGGGTTCATCACAAGCCTCGGGGGAGTTCGGCGCGGAGCCGGCGGCGATTCCATCGACACAATTAGGGCTTGGAGTGGTTGGCAGGGGTACGGAGAATTACTTCTCTACCCTTGCTCATTGTGTTGTGGTTGACAGCCTTGCGTCAGCCTTTTTGTAATTTAATCGCAGCCTCGGGTATGGGCTATAAACACCCGGGAGCGCTTGTGTAAGAGAATGGGTTTTTTCGCAATTTAATAAGCAATTAATCCATATTTATTTATTGCCCCCCTCATGGGAAACCCTCGCCTTCGCGCTTACACTTGTTCACCCGTTCCTCTCCCCATGGAAAACCCTCGGCCTCTTCCGGCGTGATCCTCGGCGAGGGTGGGAGGCTAGGAGTGACCCCACAAGGTTTATGATGCAAGTCTATGGTGTGATGAAAACAGGCGTATCTCTTCTTTCTACTATAATGGAATTCTTAAATTACACTCCGTCCACCCAGAAAAGCGTCCCCCGCTGAGAGCCTCCAACCTTCATGCACCTAGCAAATTGCACACATGAATCCTACACCATTAAAATAAATGGCTAATAAAACACGCAAACCAAATCTGATGGCCATGATTGGAAGTGGGAAGCCAGGCTTCTCACCACACACGTCTCACCCCACGCCCGTCGCTGCAAAAAGGAAAGAAAAAAACCGGTGTCCGTAAATGACGGACGGGCACCGCGACGATCGTCGTTTGAAAATTCCCTGCCTGGCACCGCGAGGATCATCACAGGAAGGAGGAAGTCGCCTGCCTGCTGTGGTCGCGCCTTGGACTTTCACGGAGGGGAGGAGGAAGCCGTCGTGCCTGGTGTGGTCGTGGGTGTGAGGGGAGGCCGCGCCACGGCTGCCCATCGCCACGCTGTCGAGGAGAGGCCGCCGCGGTGCCTGGTGTGATCACGTCGTACCTTGTGTCTCCGCCCGCTGATCCACGGCACCAAGGTATTAATCCAATCCCACCATGCTCGTAAGATGTCCTTCCGTCAACGCTGGTCCCATCTTGTGTGGGCGTGTTCCAAAGTTTCGCACGCACTAACGCAAACGTGATTCGAATTCGATTTGTTTTTGCCTTGAATGGAGAGGTTGGCAAACGTGATTGATTTTGCTGCCGTAGCATGTTGCACCAGGGGATCGTGCTCCTCGGCACGAAGCATTTTGGCAAGGTATGTTGCAATTCAGTTCGATCGATCGATGATCGATCTCACGTCCTTCTGCCATTTTCTTCTCTGTTTCTTGCAGGATGTGCATCTGATCATGTTGCGCGTGTGTGGAGCCCTGTTTAACAACGTGGTCGGTAGCATTTCAGGCTTTGATAATCGATGGGAAGATGCAGAGCACAGAGATGGATGAGTTCATCTACCACGAGTCCTTGATACACCCACCTCTGCTCTTCCATCCAAAGTAGGCATGCAGACCACTCACTCACTCAGATAAGTAGTTATTCTTTTAAGAGATTGTCAGTCAATAATTCTTGCTTGCGCTCCTGAAAGTTCAGATCAATCAATGCTGGTCCCATCTTGCGTGGGCGTGTTCTCGGCTTCGCTGGGATTGTTTAGGGATGTGCAGAATCGGCTGGAATTTGACGTGGAGGTGCTGCATTTGGTTTTGCAGAATCGGCTGGAATCAGAGACGAGGGAATTAATTAGCATTCTTTTCATCTGCATTTGAGGTTGGGCATCTGTTCAGAGAGCTGTTTTTGGGAGCTTGCTTCCTTCCTGTGCGTGCGGCATGGCCGCGTGGAGGCCTAGATCAGGTTGAAGAGCACTAGAGGACTAGACTAGATCAGGTTGCAGGCGCGCGCATCCTTGTTCGGCAGTTCCAGACGCCGAGCATGCAGGCAACAGGCGGCAGCAACAAACAAGGTACATAGTGCCCTAGCTATCTATGTCAACTCAAGATCATTTTTCTCCTTTTCTCAAAGTTTATTACTGATGATATCCGATCGTATGGTTTCAGCAAAGTAAATTCCTGCTGCTATTCCAGCATGCTATGAAAGTATACTATTTTAACTGAAGAGGAGATCTTCGGCTATTAATCCTCAATTATTTAATTGATGTGCATGTTGGATCTTCGGCGCTTCCTGCATTCTAGACGTCACCCTGCTGTCCGCCGCCACCGCCGGCTGAAGATTCTTGCTGTTTCTTCGCTGTGTCTATGCCCGAAGATACACGCGATGCGCTAAGCGATATCACTAACATCACAGGTATGCTTTCAGTATATGTATGTGTATATATATATACACGCGCGCGCTGTTATACTGAACAAAATTCAGTATTGTTCAGTACTCGTGTTTCAGTATTGTTCAGTATTTTTGAGGTGCTGGGTGTAGTACTGACTGATACTGAACATGGTTCAGTAGTACTCAGTATTTTTTCAGGTCAGTTTTGACTTGTGTAGAATAATATTCTAGCGCTGCCCAATTTAGATGACGCCTCGTGGAGAAGGGAAGAAAGAAGAGAGCAGCATCGGATTCATAGAGCTGAGATCTCCAGCGAACAAAGAGAAGAGATGAATAGGAAAAAAAACATGAATACATGCGTGACTACCGAGCACGGAAGAAGGCTACATCCCAAAATAGTAGCACTTCCTGTGCTTTGACTGAAACGGTGCCTACAACATCAGCCACGAGTACTTAATGTCTGTGATACTTTCTTTATTTCTATGAAACCAACTTTTCTATAAATCGCAAAAATATATATGCAGGTATTAGTTACTCCGAGATGGAACAAATCACACCAATTATATTAGACAAGGAAAATATCCCACCAGATGCATACGGGATCATAGCCATGTTGCTATGGGCACCGTGACCACATACACATGTATACTTCGAGTTTATTAATTAAGTATTAGTAACTTTCTTCATTTCTATGTATAATGAAACCAACTTTTCTACAACTCACAAAACCACTAGAATAGAACAAAGAAACAGTTCTGAAAATGAAACAAGATGACATGGTTTTTTTTATTCAACGTCAGGCTTGGCAAAATTACTTTGCAGGCGCTTATAGCCTTTCAAATTAATGGAGGAGCCCCATGTAAGCGCCTCTCGGACACAATGGGCAACACGTTACTTTCTCTATAAATTTGTGCGCTTGCTTTCTATTTCCCCTCCTTCAACTTATTGGTTTGTTGCGTGGCAACGCAGCTCTAAGCTCTGCTAGCGCAAACTTACGACAAATACGAGAAATGACTTTACTATGCCTTCTTATATGCAAAATTGTTCTTGAATTGTATACGAGCTCAAATACAATTGTGTAAAAGTTAAACTATGTCAAAAAAATTGGTTGTTTTCATAAGCATCCCCAAGATAAAGCCGTAGCGTTAGCACGGGCATTGTACTAGTGATTTAAAATAGCACTGGTTCAAAAAGGATTTTAGTCTGTTATAAGTGGCTTGATGTAATAAATTTTTCAGAAACTCCTCTCTTAATGTTTCATACAAACACATCACAGATTCTGTTTTTGTTCTCATTTTGTCAGTCAAACATGTATTTATACCTATTAGCTGTGTGAGTATCTTTATGTGCATAGACATATATACACATATGTATGTCTGCGTGTCACAACTTGTTTCCAAGAATCAGTGATCAGTCATTGACCCAACCCTGTCTGCCATGGAAGAACTTTTTTCTCGAACACGCATGAGAGCTGCATATATCTTTTATATTAAGAAAGAAAGAGGGGTACGAGAAAACCCCAAAACAATAAAGATAACACCTCAACACACCCCGACACACGCGGGCACAACAAGCCCAAACAAAAACTCCCAAACACACACACTCACAAACAAGGGTTGACCGACCAACTAGCCAACCAATTAGGCAACATCAAGTGTCCGTGTAGTCAACAAGGCTATGCCCTTCGCACCCGCTAGACCCCATAACTTTGCTTCTTCGTGGACTGAAGCTAGGATACCCTGCAGAGTAGGTGAAGCCCCATCAAAGACACACCAATTCCGATGGGTCCAAAGCGACCAGGCTCCAAGAATAATTAAAGAATTGAGACCCTGCCTATCCTGATCAGCAACGATCTCATTAGATCGGGACCACCAAACTTCAAAGGACGGCTCAGCTGGTTGGGGAGCGAGGATCTGCGGTCCAAATTTTTGTAAGAGCTCAAACCAGAATTGCCTAGAGAAGACACAAGAAACCAGCAGGTGATTGATGGTTTCCTCTTCCTGATCACACAGCAAACATTTCTGGTGATGCTGAAGACCACGCTGAGCAAGACGATATGCAGTCCAGCACTCATTATGCACGACCAACCACATGAAAAAATGGCATTTGCTGGTTACACATGCTTGGGCATCAGTTTCAGCAAGTCACTGCCATGGAAAAACTTGCACAGCCGTTGAAATTACAGTGACCTGAATCAGTGCTGAGAATGACGTGAGATTAAGAAGTGACATTACAATCTCTACATTAGTTTTACTAGAATGATCATCCAATAGTGTTCTAGGTACCCAGCAGGCCTGACTCTACCTCTAATTAAAGGCGGTCTATAAGAGGTACAATTGCAAAAGTACAAGGTTGCAATAAAGACAAAAACTGTTGCAGGAATGTGCCACCAAAAGAGCAATAGACACAACAGAAAATCGTTACCATTGTAAGAGCATCAAGCATGGGCATACATTATAAGAGAACACCTTGGAACTTACACTGCTGATTCAAAATACTGTAAGAGCATCAATCAAATTGCTGTATCAAACAATCATCCACGGCTTTGATGCAGTTGCATGCATGTTTCAAGTTTGTATGCTTTCTTGTAATGCTGAAACATTGGTATTATTCAAAAAGTCAAAAGGGCATCACCCAGCAAAGGTCAAAAGGTCAACGCACAAATTTATCTCATCTGAACCACAAGAATGAGCCCATGGAATAACTATAATCATCTCATCAGACAAAACCAAAGACAGGCCTTAGATAACAGCCATATGAGGAATCAACTGTATGGCAGATCAGCTGGTCCTCCACTTGAGCCCTGCTGCTCTGCTCTCCTCCGGACGTGCAGCTGATCTTGCACCGTTGCAGTGCCGCCTACGCTCCAGGCTCCAGCAGGTGATTCCATTCTATCCCTCAATGCAGCAGCCAGCAGGAGAGAGATGGGGCACCGCCGGTAGGGAGAGGGATGTGGCAGCGCATGCATGCAGGGGATGCAGCATCGGGAGCCAGGCGGTGACAGTAGGTGCACGCTGGCAGCATTGGGACTTGGGTCAAATGGACTAGGTGCCTCCTTTTCCACAAATTTTAGAATTGGTTCCTGGTCCACAAATTTTAAGTACTGGCCAACAATTAGGTACCTTGTAATAGGCACCTCTCACTTCTTAACCATTATTAGATCTCGACTGATGAATGGTTATCATTATTTTCCAAGTATCATAAGATTTCTCATAAAAAACATTTATGTAGAATGATCTTGTATCATTGAATTCTAGAGTAGAGATGTTTGACACTCTTGTCGTATTTGATATCTATTATCTTCATGAAGAAAGCAACATAAACAAGGAAGTGTGGTAACAGTATGAGAAAAACTAAAAAATCATGAAACTTTTCTGTAGCCAAAGCTCCGGGCTCAAGATTTGGTGCGAAATTCTTTACTGCTAGCAATCAAATTGATGCTATCTGACAGGAAGAACAGATAATAACCTTTGCCTGTTTCCAACAAGAAAATCAAGCAAGAGGGCAGGACTGAGTACCAGAAGACAATGTGTAGGTGGATGTCAAGTCATCATCAAAGATTCAGTTGTTCACTGAACCGACATTTATTTGGTGCGAAATTCTTTACTGCTAGCAATCAAATTGATGCTATCTGACATGAACAGATAATAACCTTCGCCTGTTTCCAACAAGAAAATCAAGCAAGAGGGCAGGACTGAGTACCAGAAGACAATGTGTAGGTGGATGTCAAGTCATCATCAAAGATTCAGTTGTTCACTGAACCGACATTTATTTGGTGCGAAATTCTTTCCTGGTAGCAATCAAATTGATGCTATCTGACATGAAGAACAGATAATAACCTTCGCCTGTTTCCAACAAGAAAATCAAGCAAGAGGGCAGGACTGAGTACCAGAAGATAATGTGTAGGTGGATGTCAAGTCATCATCAAAGATTCAGTTGTTCACAGAATTGACATTTATGCATCCACATATAGCCAAAAAACAGTTAACCGGCAACTGTCAACCATGATTGACATTGGATTGGACATCATCGTTAGACCCAAATACAGTAAGACACGAGTTAGGCGTTGGAAAATTGGTTTCGCTGGTCGTTAGGTTGACAACCATTCGGTCAGTGTTTTACTAAAGGCAAGCAGAACTTAAAAAGATTTGACAGAAGGGAAGCAGAATTACTGAAGTAGAGTCAGGAATGGCCGCGAAATTCACCTCTAGCTAATGTCATGTATATTGTGCGACACAGCAAGCGATGCACAGTGAATGATGGTAAAAAGCGATTCTCTTCCTCTTAATTGAAACATGCGCTCAGTCACGTTGGCAAGAAAAAAATGCAAGCGATTCTTATTTGTACGAAATAAAAGCAAAAGCAGGTGTACGGGAACTCGGGAAGGAAGGGAACTTACAAAACAAACGGCGCGGGTGCCGCGGTGGTGTGGAGATGTAGATGGACCGCCGCTCTGCGGTGATGGAGTACCGCGCTTGCGGATTGGTAAGGGCAATTGCGCAGTGAGGCGCGCCCATGGCCAGAACCGGGCAGGCGCCGGCGCCATCCTCACTCGCCGGTCGCCGCGCGGCGGTGAACGGTGATGTCCGCCGCCGTCTGAAACATGTGGACAGATTCGGGGATTCGGACTGCAGAGATTAGAGGGGGTGAAAACGAAAAAACGGCTAATCTGGCTGTTCCTGTTCTGTAGTCCACACGTCAACGGCCCAAACAGTCGGAGGCCCTGGGCCAGAATTTATAAAGCCCACAATTTATCACTGCAGGCCAACAACACGTGATAAAAGAAAACAACACACGGTGCCTTCCAGTTCCAGCAATACAAACAAGGAGTACTCAGACTTGTCAGTATATTTATCCCATCACAATGTTCGGCAGGTAACAAAGTATATTAATCTTTCTAAAAAAACAAAGTATATAATCTTCTTCCAGAAAACAGGGATATGGTTCAGTAATTTTACGTGACCAGCCACATGCATATAACATGCGATGAAGGGGAGAATGAAAAACAGGGAAATTTCAGTTTACTAGTTATATGATGAGACAGAAATACAGCTAATTCAGTTGTTTATTAAAAAAACAGCTAATTCATTTGGACAAAGTTCCTGAGCCTGTGACTTCTCTGAGCACTTCAACTACAGTCAGTGTAACTATGTACTCCCTCCGTCCGTAAAAACATGCAACTCTACACTCCCGAGATGAACTCAATGACCACGCAAAATTATGCATGTGCCCTTCGTTTATTCTCTGCCGCACGCACCAGCTAGCGACTTGTGTCTCGTTCCCGGTGAAACAAGCTGGCTATGGTTTTTTATACAGCGGGTCCCACTCTATGCTACCCTATAGAGCTAAAATTGCATGCTTTATTGGACAACCGCTCCATGCTAGAATTGCATGCTTTCATGGACAAAGGGAGTAAGACATAAACATCTCTGGTTTACAAAAACTGAAAAAGTGCCAACCATAGAATGCTACAAAAATTTCACACAAGAAATCAATTTACAGTTGAAATAACTTTTAATGTTTCAGATCTTTCTGTTACAACATGCACCTAAAAGTGAAAAGGAAAACATCAGCAATTTAGCATTTCAGTTAACACTTGTCAACAGGAAATGGAACTCTTCTCCACTATTTCGATCATAAACATCACAGAATCATGAATTTGCAATAGCTGGTTGGGAAATTCAAGTTCTTGCCTACGATGTGTAAAATGCGATGTGTAAAATCACTAAAACTGCCACATATTAATCTCTAGGATGCAAATCACACAAGAAGGCTGTACTGTGAAACATGAGGGTACAGTGTTACTCAAGACTGAATGGTTGGCTTCTAGCCTAGTGGATGGACACAGCAATTACAACTCAACAACAACCATAGGACTTGCCGTCAAAAAACAACCATAAGACTTTGTTACAAACAGCTCCATATTCTCTGTAGATTGTAGAAAACATATAAGGTGCTAAAGAGCACTTGCCCAGAGCATTGGGGAATTACTGCTCCAGAGTAGCTACCTGAAGTGTCTTGGACCAGGAGATGTGACATACCTGATATATGATACTCCTTTGTACAAATATCAACCGGGTAAGTTTGTTAAAGCACTGCAACAGTCATGATTAACATAGTACAGGTTTACAGCCAACCACACTGACAAAAAGGACCACTTAAAACTTGCTTCAGTACTTTGGGTTGTTTAGTTGGTGAAAAAGTTTGGGTTCGGTTACTGTAGCACTTTTCGTTTTATTTGGCAATTTGTGTCCAATCATGGACTAATTAGGCTCAAAAGATTTGTCTCGTAATTTACAACTAAACTGTGTAATTAGTTTTTTCTTTCGTCTACATTTAATACTCCATGCATGTGCCGCAAGATTCGATGTGACAGGTACTGTGCAAACTTTTTTGGGTTGCATGGGCAACTAAACAGGCTCATAAGAGAGCTTTGTACTTCATACAAACAAGAGCAGGCTCACAAATATATACTAGATAAAGGCGCTTGTTATAAACTTATAGGATTTCAAGAAACTTGTGATACAGAATTGAATACAACAAATGTTCACAATCAGATAAAAGAAAAACAGTAAACAAATATACCTTGCCCCCTCTATGTTAGAATCAGATTTGCATCTGAACCTATAAATCTATCATTGGCTAATGGGGGCATTAAAACAGAGGAAACTCATTTTCTCAGCTTTCTGAAGTCGTGATCGTTGGGCAGCTCAAACTTAGAAAGCATAATGCCTGTCAGGCCTGCTATCACTAGGTTAGTGAAATGGCAGGTGGACTGGTATTTAGGAAAATGCATGTCGTGTACCACCTGACCTCCAGCACCTTTATTTGGAGAGAATCATGCCTGAGTCTCCCATCCTGGGAACTGAAAGAATGATCCGCGTTATACAAAGCTCATGCCATCTGATCATAGCTTCTCCGTCAATCGAATCATGAAAGAACTGACAGCAACAACATCCAGAACAATCCATGATGACTCAAACATGTCATGGAAATAGTCCGCACCAATCTCCTCTGCTGCAGACCTGAAAGCGTTACCAAACGCATTCCCCTGGACAGCCCCAAGCCTTGGCTTCCCACATACCCCGACAACCAGCACCTTCTCAGGCTCCTTTGCTAAGCAAGCACAGATTAGTGGCTTCATCCTTGCACCCCTTTCCTTTAGAGCATCCAGCAGAAAGAAGCAGAACTTGGTAAGTGCCTGCGGATGGCAAAGCTTGTTAGTGTCAACAGGGTCATCAAGCTTCACCCACCGAAACTTCTTGGCACTCCTTATAAACCCTGTCTTAGTAATCGCCGAGCTTCCTTGTCTCAGTATCGCCCTCTGTATCTCAATTGCAGATTGCATCCCTTTTCGCAACTGATCAGCATTGCTCAGTGACAATGCAGAGTAAGCAACCCAAAACTGCTCAGCCGCTGAAGACCCCTTTGCATCCTTGGACTCAGCATCCAGTGATTCAAGCAACGCTGTGACACCATACACAACATCTGCAGCAGAAACTTTGGACCTGTAGCCGTGCACTCTCAAGAAGCTCCGGTAGTAGAACTGGGTGAGGCCATACTCGGGCAGGAAGCGGTCAAACTCATCCCGCATCTTGCGCTTAACCTCCATGCTCATGTACTGGAAGTTCTTCTGGCAGTCGGCGAGCGGGAAGCCCATCCTGGCGAGCAGCAGCTTGAGTTTCTTGAGCCCATTGTCGCTCCAGGTCTTGAGCTTGGTGGCGACGTAGGAGGAGCAGAGCATGGAGTCGAACAAGCTCCACTCCCGCAGCAGCATGAGCCTGGGCTCGTCCTCGTAGGCGATGCGCGAGGCCTCCGGCGCCCGGATCTTGGTGCCGTCCTTGAGCGTGACGACGGAGCCGGCGCCGGACGGGTCGAGGTTGCCGGAGCCGTTGATGTGCTGCTCGAGCTCCATGACGGCGGCCTGGTAGCGCTCGTTGGTGATGCGGTCGTGGACGAACTGGTCGGTGAGGGCGACGCAGGCGAGCCAGAGGAGCTCGTTGGTGTTCTTGCGCATCGCGTGGGCGAGGTCGTACATGAGGCACCCCGACGGCTTGCCGTGGAAGGTGCCGAGGCGATAGTACTCGCGGCGCAGCCTCCCGAAGAGGCTCACGGGGTCGTCGGGCCCGTCTCCATCGTCGTCGGAGAGACGGCGCCTCTTCCTCCTCCTGCCGCCGCCGCCGGGGTCGGCGTCATCATCCTCGTCGGCGTCGGAATCCTCCGAGTCGGAGGCGTCGGAGTCGGGGGCGCCGCGGAGGTGGTCGTCAGCGTTGGCGTCGGCGGCGAGGTCGGAGGCGTCGGCGAGCGCGGAGAGGTCGAAGTCGTAGGAGAGATCCGCGGTGTGCTCGTCGTCGGCGGTGAAGAGGACGACGACGCGGTCGTTGCGCGCGCAGAGGTTGTGGAGGTGGACGGGGCGGTGTGAATCAACGACGAAAGCGGTGGCGGCGGGGGGAAGCAGCGCGCGCAGGTCCCGGTGCGCGCCCCAGTTGACGAGGACGAGGCAGAGCGGGGCGGAGGCGAAGGAGGCGAGGAGGGCACTGGCGGAGGCGGCGGAGGCGACGGGGTAGATGGAGAAGCGGATGGAGTCGGCGGAGAGGACGTGCGCCAGCACCCTGACCGCGCACAGCGAGTCGGCGTCGGCCGCGGACGGGAGGATCAGGAGCGGGGATGAGGAGCCCGCGGCCGCGGCCGCCGCGGCGCGGAGGCGCGCGTAGAAGGAGTCGACGCGGAGCTCCCGCACCATCGCCGCCGCATCAATCGGCCGGGTCGGATCGAGGCGCTCGGGGGATTGTCGGAGCTCGGAGAGGTTGGGGAATTGGAGGGATCTGAGTGAGGAATGGTGGAGCGGGCGGGAGCTTTTTGTGAGGGCGCGCGGGGATCGGAGAATTTGGGATTTCGGTGGATTTGGAATTTGGGTTTGGGTTTGGGAGGGAAGCCGATGCCCCGCCAACCAAAATTTTAGATTTCGGGACGACACGAGGGGAATCCCGCTTCTGGGCTGGACCTTCCAATTTGATGAGTCCTTCCGATTGTGGGCTGGACCTGCACATTGATGATGATGTTGGCTACAACGGCTCGGCCCAGAGAGCGTTGGGCTGGACCATGTATCGCGCTTGCGCCAACTATCTTTTTATTATCCTATTATAAAAGAGCGAGTTTTTTATCTATAAAAGAGCGAGTTTTTGTAGAGATCTCCCGACGTAATAACCGTTCGATCCGGACTTCGTGCTATATGAGCCCTCTGTCATACATGATCTTACATCTTACATGTAAGATTCCTCCTAAACTAAGATTCTCCTTATTTCCTCCTTATACGAAGCAATATCGTTTTGCACATGGACTCTTGCATCTACGTGAGGCGTACACATACGTGCCGAACTCAGACTTCGATTTCCATACCCAAAGCAAAGTTCACGATGCTTGTGGACCGGTTGGCAGGCTAAATTGAGTGCCAAGACCTGAAGTTGACGTGCACGTGCGCCGCCATAAGCCTGGCATCTGTGCACGGGACGCCGCTCGCTCTGTCAAGGCCTCAATCCACACACGTGCTGGCCTTTCACTACCTCCGGCCACACGCGGCAACGGGAGCTTATGGTCATGGCGTCGCCGCCTCCGAACCATGAGCCAATCTGGCCGGTGGCACAAGAGCGGCATGGATCCGTGTGGACGCAAGGCTTACACATGCGTTGTGTCTACACATCTGCAGTAAGTGGAGGGAGACAATAAAAAGGGTTGCAAACATCAGCTAGACAACTGGATAATCATCTCTCATCTTTTTAGCACGTGGGTCCCATAGCCATTGACCCAAATCCAAACAAAGGGATATATACAAGGAATAAAAATGACTATATTGTGGGTATATTTGGCGCAACTCTTCCGTGTATGCTCTGCGGATGAGCGAAGCCAGTTTTTCAGTCGCGTGTCTGTATAAAAAATAGCTACGGCTCTGTTTTACTTTTACGGGCCATAAGCGCTTATCTACTCTATCTGAGTGAATTTTATGTGGTTCCACACATAGTAGAGCCAATAAAAAAACTGATTCTTATAAAAAAGTAAAAAAAACCTAATGTGTTCATATATAATTTGGATAATATAATATTAATTGAAACAATAAACATGTGTGCACGGTGCCATAGCCAAACAGCGACTCCATGACACATCAACCACCACTCTAGACTGGTGTGACTCATTAAAATAATTTTGTAAACTTAAACATTTTATGGATCGAATAAGTAATCTATTATAATATTTTTATATTTAATAAAATTGTTGATGATATATATATGTATTGACAAATCAAGAATTCAATTAATATTCTCATTGCATTTGAAATAGTTTTTTCATACACACGTGCGTGTCGCACGTGCATATTTGCTAGTTATGGAAAAAGTCTACTTTTCCTCTCTCAACTTTTGCGAAAGTCCGTTTTTCCTTCTTGAACTTCAAAACCTGGCAAACCACCTCCCTCAACTTTTGAAATAGTGTGTTTTACCTCCCTGACCCGGTTATAAATGGTTTTGAAGGCGGTTTTGTCTTTTTCTTTTTTATTTATTTCAGCTGGATCTTTGAAAAATCATAGTAAATCATAGAAAAATCATAAAATAGAAAATTCAATTTTGTTGGACTCCACGTGAGTAGATCTACACAGTGAATATATAATATGGTATGCTTTAGTACAAAGCTTTTGCTGTAGATTTTGATCTATTCTTTTTTGTAATTAATTGGAATAATTCATAACTGCAGTTTCTATAGTCCAAATGTGGTAAAAAATTTTATGGTGTGCTAATTATTGTATGCTTGAACTACAGTAAAAATTTCATACTCATTGGATCATGACCATAAAAACTGCAGCTCATGATCCAATGAGTATGAAATTTTTACAATAGTTTAAGCGTACAATAATTAGTCCACCATAAAAATTTCACTACAATTGGACCATAGAAACTGCAGCTATGAATTATTTCATTTAATTACAGAAAAGATCTAAAGTTACAGCAAAAACTTTATACTAAAGCTTACCATATTATATGTTCACTGTGTAGATCTACTCATGTGGAGTCCAACAAATTGGATTTTTTATTTTATGATTTTTCTGTGATTTTCAAAGATTTAGCTGAAATAAATAAAAAAAAAAGACAAAACCGCCTTCAAAACTGCTTATAACAGGGCCGGGGGTAATATGAACGGTTTTAAAAGTTGAGGGAGGTGTTTTGCCTGGTTACGGAGTTCAGGGAGGAAAAGCGGACTTTCACGAAAGTTGAGGGAGGTAACGTGGACTTTTTCCTTTACTTAACCTCCCTCAAAGCCCAACAGCCATCCACAAAAGATATTGGATCACATCTCTTCTCAATGGTTTTAGTAAATCCATCCACTTCAAAAAGAAAAGGTGGCTTCTACCTTAATGCATCGTACGTCCGTGAGGCCATGTCCATCTTTTAACATTGCAAAGAAAAAAACATGAATTCATTCAAATGTAGCAACATAGAAATTACAATTAATATAACAAATGCAGCATTATAGAATTCATTCAATTTCAATTTATAAATAAAATAAACTTTATTTGAATTGCCAGTGTAAAAAACAATAGTAAACCCTACAATCAAGCTATTCAAAATATTACTTAATTTAACAAACGGAACATTAAGAATTTTATAATTAAAACCAACAAATAGAAAGAAAATAATTGACAACAATTAATATTCAACCTAGCTCAAAAAAAATTTAGCGTTCTCTAACTCGCCATGCCATGCATATATCTAGATCAAGTTCTAGATCCAAACTTAATCCTCATTCAAAAATTAACTAGTAGACCATAAAAATCAAGACATGGAGGTTAAGTAGTGGGAGAATCTTGTTCCCCTACTCAATTTATCCTAGTCCCTCAAAAGATTTGATCTAATTCATTTCTAGTTCCACAAGCATGCAGGAGAGAGATAAAACCAAAAACTTTATTAATCAAGTAACTTAGCACTAAACTTCAAAAAGATATTTGTAATGGCATGAACATACCCTTTAGAGTCACCTCCCCCCAAGAAAACTAAGAGCAAAACATTTCCCCTTTTAGATTTGTAATTTTAGGCTTGATCTTTAGGTGCCCCCCTTCTCCCTCCTTGGGCTACGGTTTTGTCCTGAGGAGGAAGGGGTCTGCATCGTTCCAAGGTGGCTAATAGAAACATCATCTGCCTCTAGAAATAAGTTTCCACTTTCCATGGAAGGCTAGTGTTCCTAGTCGCTTCTTGAAATAGCCCTCCTTTCTAGGGGTGGATGTTTTTTTAGTCGTCTTTGGAAATTGAGCTTTTTTAGTGGTGGATGGTATTGCCACCCACCTCTTTAAACATATTTCTAGAGGTAGCCTGATTGTTAGGAGTCTGGGATCTCCCGAAGGCCTCTATAGAGACGATTTTAGATAGAGTTGCCTCTGAAAAAAGGAATCACCTCTAGAAAATCATTTTTTCTATTAGTGAGAATCCTAGAAACAGTTGCTTTAAATTTCGCATAGCAGAAGTCAACAACAGCCAACAGTTCTTCTAGGTGATCCTTGCTTTAAAGTGGGCCTGTGTCAAATGATTCATGTGATGTTGTTGACATAGTGAAAGATTACATGCACACAATGGAGTAATACAAGAAGCTAAGAGCAAAACCAATGCAATCACACAATGCATGGTAACCGGTAGTAGTCCCATAAAAAAAGTTACAATCCACACTAGACACCCAATGCAAGCCATACTTATTTTTCTACATGACCTCTGTCCTTTTGCTTCTCTCATCCACGAGCCACTTTCATTCCTTAGCTTTTTCTCTCACACAAAACCGTCAACAGTTTTTTTTCCTATGAAGCTAGCTACCGCATCCTCTGTAGGTAGCTCTGACGACCCGCAAAGCACTGAAACCACTTGAGCTGGACAAACTGTCACTAGTACACAAATCTTATTGGAGGCGGTCACTTTTGCTTAATGGAGGCGAGCAAAGGCGTCCGCCTCCAACCGAAGGCCTCGGTTAATCGAGGCATAATGGAGGCAAGCCCCATTAAAATCTTAACGGATCACCCGCCTCCGTTAATCTGAATAACGGAGGCAGGAAACTTAATTTGCCCGCCTCCAATATTGTTTTAATGGAGGCGGCAGTTTTTTATTTGCCCGCCTCTGTTAATTATTTTTCATTTAAATAAAAAAGCTTTCTAGTATTTCAATTTGAATTTGAATTTAAATTTCTATTTGAATTTCAATTTCAATTATATTTTCACATATCACACACATATAAAAGAAGGCTCGTATAAAGTGATATTACGCACCACAAACATATAACATTGTCAATTAACTATATAACACATTGTCATTAAGTGCTACTTGCATCCATTGTCTGGCATTACATGCATCATCATCCAAAAACCATCATTAAGTTTCGAAGTTAGAAGATCACAGCGACGACTAACTTCAAATGTTTACATGTCGAACCAATATCTACAACGCCAAAGTACCGCTACCTGCCTAGCTAGGGTAGTGAAAAGATATATGGGATTATGTAGTCCGTGAGCTTTATCCCCCCACTACTCCAGTTTCTGATATTCTTGTACTTTTCATTCAAAGCTAGGTCGCTTTCTGTGTGGAAGAACGGTGGCCGCCCTTCATACGCGGACCCAGTGACAAACTTACAGATGTCGGCAACTGTTTGCCTTAAATCTTGGTCGACCTTCTCCTTTTCCCACCAATCTTGTGCTTTCTTGAGCTGCCGCCAGCTTTTACTATATTGTGTGCACTGCCTCAGGTACTCGCAAACATAGAAGCCACACATAAATAAGCCTTCCGGTTGTTTGTAGCACTGCAAGATAAATAGCATTACACAATCATCAGAGCAGTAAGTAGTAGTAGTAGTAAGTAGTAGCAAGTATAGGACAGTAGTAGTAGAGAGTAGTATAGGGCATTAGTAGTAGTAGAGAGCAGTATAGGATAGTAGTAGTAGTAGAGAGTAGTATAGGGCAGCAGTAGTAGTAGTAGAGAGCAGTATAGGATAGTAGTAGTAGAGAGTAGAGAGTAGTATAGGATAGTAGTAGTAGTAGAGAGTAGTATATGACTCTAGTAGTACTAGAGAGTAGTATAGGATAGTAGTAGTATAGAGTAGTATAGGATAATAGTAGTAGAAAGCAGTATAGGATAGTAGTAGTAGAGAGTAGTATAGGATAGTAGTAGTAAGTAGTAGTAGTAGCTAGTAGTAGGAAGAAGTAGTAAGTAGTAGTAGCAAGTAGTCGTAGCAAGTAGAAGTAATAGTAAGTAGTAGTAGCAAGTAGTAGTAGGTAGTAGTAGGAAGTAGTAGTAAGTACATCGGTAGCAACTAGTAAGTAGTACTAGCAGTGTAGTAGCCCTAAGTAGTATACTTATTGGGAATTGACGCCTGATTTTTAGTTTATGGCCATACTTCTTCTTCTTCTTAGATCTCCTATCATAGCACTCGGGATCATCCACGTACTTCTTATATGAGAGGAGGAAGAAGAGGTCGGCTGCATTTATAGCAGACGAATAACGGAGGCGGGCATTGCAACTCCGCCCGCCTCTATTAATGGCCCTTAACGGAGGCGGGCGCGTTACGATGCCCGCCTCTGTTAATCTAATAATGGAGGCGTTAAGAAGCATTAATGGAGGCGGACACGTTAGGGTGCCCGCCTCCATTAAGCAATAACCGAGGCGGACGTTTGGGCGTGGAGGCGGGCCAAAAAAAAAAGTGCCCGCCTCCAATCTAGAAAACCCTGTGTCACTTAAGTTTATTTCTGTACTGGTGTGTGTCAGGCGGATAGACTCGAAGCCACAAGCAAGCGTTGGACATGGTCTGAGCTAGCTATAGACACAAGTGAAAACAAATTGTATCAGCACGGATAGTTGCTAGCAAGCTATAGGTTAGTCATTGGTTAGATGATATCTTTCCTATATAATCCCTATACACGGCGGATTAAATTGCCATGAATGATTATTCAAAAGCCTAGAAACCCTAGTACGTAGCCTTAAATTTTGCACAGCAGTGTGAACAGTAGCAAACAAGTTTCTTCAATTAGGGTCTTGTTTAGATGTACCCCAAAAGTTAGAATTTTTTCACTCTCTCTCCATCACATTAATCTTTGGATCTATGCATGAAGTAGTAAATGTAGATAAAAAAAATAACTAATTACACAGTTTAGTTGGAAATCACGAGATGAATCTTTTGAGCCTAGTTGGTCCACGATTGGACAATATTTACCAAATAAGACGAAAGTGGTACTATTTATCGGGTTGAAATTTTTTGCAATCTAAACGTGGCCTAGGTCATCCTTCCTATAAAGTAGGCCTGGGTCAATTTCTACGATATATGATCCATTTGATGTTCCTGATAGAAAAGGGAACGTATGCATTTGCACGACAGCACACATATCTAAGCAGGCGTAGCTATAGACAATATGACATGAGTGAAAACGAAATCATCAGCGCATCAGGTAGTTGCTAGTAATCTGGTTGGTAATTAAGTTAGATGACAGGAAGTGATCACAAGGAGCTCGCTCACACAAGCTAGCCTCTCACATGCACCTCTCGTCCTATATATAACCGTCACACGCTTCATGGAACAGTGTTCATACTGCAGGCACGACACTCCAGAAGAGCTAGCTTTGCTGCAGGCAGCCAGCGCACCGGCCGCCGGAGACATCAGCTGTCGACGACGATGGGCAGGCCGCCGTGGTGCGAGTGCGAAAAGGCGGGGATCAAGAAAGGGCCATGGACACCGGAGGAGGACCTCATCCTCGTCTCCTACATCCACGAGCACGGCGCCGGCAGGTGGCGCCTCGTGCCCGTCAACACGGGCCTCATGCGCTGCAGCAAGAGCTGCCGCCTCCGCTGGACCAACTACCTCCGCCCCGGCATCCGGCGCGGCAACTTCACGCCCCGCGAGGAACGCGTCATCGTCCACCTCCAGTCCTTGCTAGGCAACAGGTGGGCGGCCATCGCTTCCCATCTCCCGCAGAGGACCGACAACGACATCAAGAACTACTGGAACACTCACCTCAAGAAGAAGCTCGAGGAGGAAAAGGAAAAGCAGCAAGCCATCTTCGTGCCACCACCTCCCGCCGCCGGACATGTCGACGACCGGCGCCATCGTCACGACGTGATCGCCAGTAGTCCCCTCTCCAAGGACGACGGCTACGGCTACGCGCGCCCAGCCTGCAGCAGCTCCACAGCTAATGAGGTCACCCAGCTACTCATCGCCCGGCGGCACTCCTCCTCCTCGTCGTCGTCGTACCCCTCTAGCGTGGACAACATATCCAAGCTGCTCAAAGGCTTCATGAAGAGCTCCCCGCCGCCAGCGGCGCAGGATGAAGACGCTGCCGTCGATAGCATGCAACCCTCGGCTGCCGTCCACATCCGTCCTTTCTTATCGACATTCGACCACATGTCCGGCAGGGCGCTGTCACCCACCTCCGACGTGCCACCGACGACGACGTCGCCGCCGCCGCAGCAGGTGTTCACGGGACGACAGGGACACGGCGGTTTCTTCCACGAGTCCCAGCAGCAGCTGTCCTCGATAGAGAACTGGTTGTTTGACGAGCCCAAGCAGCGGAGGATGTAGACCTCCGACGGCTGCTGCTCACTTCCCATGCTGTTTTAGCTCAAAGAAAGAAGCACCGACATACACCTCAGCTAGATAGGTGCAGAGTTACTTACGGTCCGAACAATACCCATACAAATTAGTGAACCATACCAACTACCTAAGGAACCGAACAAGCCCTTAGGATATATACATCACTACTAATTTATGGTGTTGAAAATATTTACAATAATGTTACTATATTTGATCATAATGTAATAATAAATCACTGAGGATTACTGTAAATATCATATTTCATTATCATAAATAACATCATCATGTGCAAAATTTCTATTAACAAATGTATCATAAATATATGTATTCGTTATATCGTAAATTGAGTAAAATCCTTGTGAATCCAGGAGAGAGGGGACTGGACTATTTCAGGTGTTGTGCGTTGAATAATATTCAACAAGTTGGGGTTTATAGCTGGCCTTCGGTGAGCTCCACGCGTCGACGAGCTCCATTCTCCCAAATAACAAGGAGATGTTGCGCTGCGTTGAAAGTGCATATTGCAAGCGTATATTTTCAAATGTTTCAAATGTTTCATAGGTATATTGCAAGTGCTTCATATGGATGTTGCAAAAGTAGATCGTGATGTTGCATATATTGCAAGTGTTTCAAATGAGTGTTGCAGGTGTTTGTTCTAAATGTTTCATCTGTTTCAGACGTATGTTGCAAGCGCTTTGATCTGGATGTTATATATGTTTCACACATATGTTGCAAGAATATGTTCCAAATATTTCATCTGTTTCATTCTTATGTTGCAGCAAGTGTTTTTATCTGGATGTTACATATGTTGAAGTGGCTATACAAGTATGTTGCAAGTGTGTGTTCTAAATGTTTCAGCTATTTCAGACATCTGTTGCAAGTGTTTTATCTGGATGTTACATATGTTGCAGCGGCTATACACATATGTTGCGAGCTTATGTTCCAAATGTTTCACCTGTTTTAGAGGTATAATAAATGCTTCGTTTTGCAAGTGTTTTCATTAGCAGGTGAGGGAAGCGAGCGTAGGCGGAGGCGGTCCCCATGCGCATGTGCAGCAGCATGCGCGGGTGCGTAGCAGCACACAAGCAGCAAGGCATGCGCAGCATGCGAGCAGCAGGCATAGGCGCGCAGCAGCATGCGAGCAGCAGCAACAGTAGGCGAGCATGGGTAGCAGCGGGGGAGCGGAGGTTCGTGTTTGTTTTTGCTTTTTTCTTTTATGAAATGGGCTGATGAGGGATCGAGTCAAGACCAGGAACAGTACCACCCGGCTCTGACCGAGTCACACCGTGCGCGGTGACCACGGCGCCCCGCGCCCACGTTGTACACGTAGTGTAGTCACGATTGCCCATTAGCAACCCTGTTGTAACTCATATATACATCACTAGAGATCAATAAAACAGTTGTTGGCTCTCCTATCTTCTTCCACATGGTATCCGACACGCGGGTTCTCTCCTTGACCTAACCGCTCGCCACGCCCGCCGTGCTCGCGCTCCTCGCGTCGCTCGCCCCAGCCTCCGCCACGTTCGCTCGCCGCAGCCTCCTTTGATCTCCGCTGCTTCCTCTCGCGTTCTGTTCATCATGGATCGCAACCCACTTTTTGACGCCGACAGCGACTCTTCCTCCCAGTCTTCCCTCGATGGCATGTCCTACACCGGCGCTACTGGTTCCGGTGTCTTCACTCCCCCTGTCGCCGTGCTCCAAACTATAAACATCAAATCCCATGTCCTCGTCATCCTTGAGCTCGCCAATCCCAACTACGATGACTGGCGATGCTTCTTCGACGTTTTCCTCAGCAAGTTCAATCTTGTCTCTCACATCTCCTCCGAGCCAACCGCCGAACAACGCCACGACTCCGAGTGATCTGTCGTTGACCAGTGCATCGTCAGATGGCTGTACATCTCCATCGCTAAGGATGTGCGCAACATCGTGCGCACCCCAAAGGCCACGGCGTTCCGCATCTGGCAGGCCATCCACGACCAGTTCTGCAACAAGGAGCTCCATCATGTAGTGTACTTGGAGGCGGAGTTCCGGAACCTGGTGCAAGGCGCCATGGACATCGCCTAGTACACGGGCCGCCTCAAGCAACTGGCCGATGCACTCAAGGACGTCGGGTAGCCAGTGCGCGAGATGAGCCAAGTGCAACTCCAAATACCGCCACGCGATCCCAGCGATCACGTCTCGCCAACCGCCGCACAGGTTCCTCTTAGCGCGATCCTATCTCCTTCTCGAAGAGTAGTATGCCAAGAAGCAAGAGAAGTCTGCCGCCCATCACGCCTTCACCGCCACCAGTGGCTCTCGGCCACCAGCCCCCGGCGCTAGCAGCTCCCACTCGACACCTGCTCCACCATCGCCAGCGACTCCCCTAGCGACTGCTTCTAGTGGCACCGGTGGCGCGCCTCCTTGGAACAACCGTGGCCGTGGCCGCGGACGCGGCCATGGTCACGGTAACTACCAACATCCAGGTGGTTTCCCCTCAGCGCCGCATGCTCCTGGACCAGCGTGGCCCCCTAGTGTGAATCCCTAGACTGGCATGGTTCAGGCGCAGATGCCGTTCTGGGCACCCGGAGCCACCGTCCTCAACCCACGACCAGGAACCCTTTCGCACCAGGCCTACTACTCTGGCAATGCCCCTTTAGATCCAAGCGTCTTCACCAACCCCTTAGCACCAATGCTGGATCCTTGGAACCAGCAAGCTCTTCTAGCCGCTCTCACCACGGCGAACGTCCCTCCCTCCGGTCCACAGACTGCCGAGTGGTTCCTCGACATTGGAGAGGCTCTTCTCGCCGCTCTCACAACGGCGAACGTCCCTCCCTCCAGTCCACAGACTGCCGAGTGGTTCCTCGACATTGGAGCCTCCTCCCACATGTCGTCCGGTTCTAGAAATCTTGCTTCCCCTCAACCCATCTTCAATTCTGCACCGATCACCGTTAGCAATGGCGCCACGATGTCTGTCACCCATCGTGCGTCATCGACGATACCTACTACACACCGTCCACTTCATCTCAATAACGTCTTAGTGTCGCCATCTCTTGTCAAAAATCTTATTTCCGTTTGTAGTCTTACTCGCGATAACAATGTCAGCATCGAATTTGATCCTTTTGGTTTTTCTATTAAGGACCTTCCAACTCGAACAGTGCTCCTCCGATGTGACAGTCATGGCGCACTATACCCTATGGCTCCTTCTTCACCAGAGGCCTTCGTCTCCACCGCGTCCTCCATGGACCTGTGGCATCAGTGACTTGGTCACCCAGGGCACCGTGTTCTGCACCAAACCCTTCCCAACCTCGAATTTACTCCTAGCAAGTCTTTTTCAGTTTGTGAAACTTGTCAGCTTGGCAAGCATATTAGGCTACCTTTTCAGTCATTTACTTCAGTCGGTTATGTATCCTTTCAAATTGTGCACGTCGATGTTTGGACGTCACCTCTGTCTAGCTTTTCTGGCTTCAAATACTATCTTGTGTTAATAGATGATCTCACACATTATGTCTGACCATTTCTGTTGTGTGCCAAGTCTGATGTGTATGATTGCCTCATTGCATTTCATGCATATGTCCATACTCAATTTCAATTACCCTTACTCACTATTCAAGCTGACAACAGGAAGGAATTTGATAATAGCGCCTTCCGACGCCACTACGAACGCTATGGCATCATCCTCCGCTTATCCTGTCCCTATACTTCCTCCTAGAACGGCAAGTCCAAAAGAATCATCCGCACACTCAACGACTGTGTTCGCAGTCTCCTCCTTCATGCTGGTCTGCCCAATGAGTACTGGGTTGAAGCATTGTTGACTTCCACTCATCTTCTAAACATGATCCCTTGCCGCTCCAGTGCACCAGTGACACCCTACAAACTGCTTCTCGGTGCCCCTCCCTCATACAGCCACCTCAGGGTTTTCGGGTGCTTATGCTTCCCAAATCAAGCATCAACCATGGCGCATAAACTCAGCCCATGCTTGACACCCTGCGTCCTCCTTGGGTATCCGACCGACCATCGAGGATATCGGTGCCTCGACATCCACACACGCCGGGTCATCACATCACGCCATGTTGTCTTCGACGAAACTCAATTTCCATTCCTAAATCATCCTACTGTTCCTCATCCGGCAATAGGTTCTCCTGAACCTGAATGTTCAGATTTACCCATTCTGATTTAGCAACATCACAAGCGCCTGCCACAACCCAGTCCATCTCCTTCTCCCAGCCCTATCATGTCACCAGCCCATGCTGCATCTCCATCACCTTCTGCCATCACATTATTCCCTACACCAGCTGCAGCTTCGGCTTCACCTCCTGTCTCACCTCCAGCACCCCACGGTCATCCTATGCAAACACGCTCCCATGCAGGCATTTTTAAGCCCAACCCCAAATACGCCCTCACCAGTAAGTCATCCACTACTCAACCTACAATCTCTCCCATTCCTAAATCCGTTCGTACCCTCCAAGATCCCCACTGGCGCGCAACCATGGCCGACGAGTTTGGCGCGCTCCAGTGCAATCACACCTGGCGCTTGGTTGATAGACCACTGGGTGCCAATATCATTTCTAGAAAGTGGGTCTTCAATCATAAACTGAAACCGGATGGTAGCTTGGAGCGCTATAAGGCTCAGTGGGTGGTCCGTGGCTTTATGCAACGCCCCGGTGTCGACTTTGGGGAAACTTTCACACCAGTGGTGAAGCCTGCCACAATCCAGACAGTTCTTACCATTGCTGCATCAAAGAACTGGCCAACCAAACAATTGGATGTCTCCAATGCTTTCTTACACTGTCATCTCTAGGAACATGTCTTCTGTCAGCAGCCGACCGGTTTTGTCGATCCATCGCAACCCAACGCCATCTGTTTACTGGACAAATCCCTCTATGGTCTACGCCAGGCACCCCGAGCATGGTTTACTCAGTTTGCCGAGCTCATCATCAAGATCAGCTTCCGGGCTGCCCGCTCGGATTCATCTTTATTTGTCCTGCGTTGTGGAACCGATGTCGCCTATCTCCTCGTCGACAAGCTTTGTTCCGAATTTGCTGTCAAAGACATGGGCGAACTCAGCTTCTTCCTCGGGATCGATGTCAAGCGAACCCGAGATGGCTTCTACCTCTCATAGGAACGGTACGCCGAGGACATCCTCGAGCCCGCCGGCATGTCGTCTTGCAAGCCAGCACCGACGTCGATCGACGCCAAGAGCAAGATCCCAGTCGACGCTGGCCCGGCTGCGGACGATGCTCCCTCCTACCGCAGCCGGCCGGTGCTCTACAATACTTGACCATGACGCGGCCCGACATCGCCTTCGCCGTACATCAGGCGTGCCTTCACATGCACGACCCGCGGGCACCTCACATGACGCTCCTCAAGCACATTCTCGGTACGTCCGTGGCATGACGTCGCATGGCTTGCTTCTCCGCGCCTCCACCGACTTCAGCGTGACCGCGTACTCTGACGCGGATTGGGCCGGCTGCCCCGACCCCAGGCGTTCGTCATCAGACTTCTACATCTACCTCGGTGATTCCCTCGTCTCATGGTCGTCCAAGCGGCAGTCGACTGTCTCCCATTCCAACGCCGAGGCGGAGTACCGGGCAGTGGCCAACACCGTTGCGGAGTGCATCTGGCTTCGCCAGCTGCTCGGTGAACTGCAGTGCAGCGTCTCCAAGGCAACCGTGGTGTTCTGTGACAACGTTTCCGCCTTCTACATGTTGCAGAGCCCTGTCCACCACAAGCGCACGAAGTATATTGAGCTCGACATTCATTTTGTCCGTGAACGAGTTCAACTAGGTGACCTATGGGTTCTTCATGTTCCGACCGGCAAACAGTTCGCGGACGTGATGAAGAAGGGACTTCCTACCGCGACGTTCGAGCATTTTCGTTCCAGTCTTTGTGCCGCTCCGCTCACCCATCATACTGCGGGGGTGATGAGGGATCGAGTCAAGACCAGGAATTGTACCAGCCGGCTCTGACCGAGTCACACGGTGCGCGGTGACCACGGCGCCCCGCGTCCACGATGTACACATAGTGTAGTCACGGTTGCCCATTAGCAACCATGTTGTAACTCATATATACATCACGAGAGATCGATGAAATAGTTGTTGGCTCTCCTATCTTCTTCTACATAGGCATTGCCACCAGGTGAGTAGCTGGTAGCGAAACTCTAGTATGGCTATCACCGCCCAATACCCACTACCTAGGGGTGTTTAGATGCAAAAACTTTTGGAATTTATCTACTGTAGCACTTTCGTTTGTGTCCAATTATGGACTAATTTGGCTCAAAAGATTCGTCTCGTGATTTACAACCAAACTGTATAATTAGTTATTTTTTTTATCTATATTTAATGTCTCATGCATATGTTCAAACATTCGATATGATGACCATGACATCCATAATATAAGTTAATGTTGACAATAATATAACATTGTCTTATAAGCCTATATCAAATTAAAATACAAAATTGATAGATATTTTCCTCTCATTGTAAAGCACATAAACATTACTCATAAAAACATATCATAACTTTATAATTTTCAAATTATCTAATGTTGGTACAGTTAAATTTTCAGTTTTGTAACTTCCTTTGAGACCAATTAATGCAATTTTAATATCTAATTAAAAACTGTAATGAGAAAGTTGCTAATGTGTCAAGGAGAGGTCTGTCTGTTGGTGATTATGACGAGATCTCTCTCGATTTGCCGTATAGCAGCTTTGTTGAAGATTGCACTCGTACATACATATAGCTTGGAGACATATTTATTTAGATTGAATTGGAGAACAACCTCAAGATTTCAATTTACGGTTTAATTTGTTGGGCCATCCGACTGGTCTAGATTATATAATGAGTTCGTAATCAAAACTACATCAACAACTTCAACTTGATAGTGAGAATATCTTTGGTAAGGATTAGATAAGATGTGCCAAGACTTCAAAGACCGATAATATTGTATTTTAATTTTTTTTATGTTTACGAGAAAAAAATTAAAGAAATCAGGACATTGAAAAAAACTTTCAGGGAACAGAGATGGCAGGACAAAAAATATAAGAAAAAATAGACTAGACAGAACCCGCAATGGATGAAAGCAAAAAAAAAATTGGTAAACATGGTGGCCGGACAAATTTTTTTAAAAAAATACTAGACTACATCGAACGTAAAAAAAACTTTCGAAAAACATGGTGGCTGGACAATTTTTTTTAAAAAAAACTGGACCACATCGAACGGACAAAAAAAATAAGGAAAAAAAACAGACCAGACCAAGCGGAACTGAAAAACGACTTACGAAGAAAAATAAAAAAAACGGCTAGGGGCTGTGTGGCCGAAAAACGAAGAAACTTGTCTACCTTTAATATTAAGAGAGATATATATGGATATAGATATGTGCAAAATAAAGAGGACCTAATCTAAACCAGGGATTAGATAGCACACGTGGATTCAGAGGTGGTAAATGTCCTGTTGCCCATTTTTATTAGAAACCGAATTAGGATTTCATATTTTGATCCTTCTCGTACTTAGTGTCCGTTCAGAGGCTCGTCGAACATAATCGATTTTCTGAAATACTCCTAGGCATCACTAGCTGCCGAGTGAGCAACCGTCAGCAAAACGCTAGGGCTATCCCTGTCGAATACTCACGGCTGGCAGTACAGTGAATGTAGTTTGTATGGTAGCGATTGCACACTCTATCAACAATCGGATGGTCAATTTCTGATTTTCATTTAATTCTTTGCCCTGACCCTCCCCACTCCCCAACCCCTATCCTTTCAAAAATGCCTAATGCTTCCGTGCAAAACTGAACAAGTGTCAAGGCATTTTATTGAATGGCTTTAAACGAAGAATTCGAGTACTTACGTACCCATCATGTGCATGTGTTGTATGCTGATTGAAGGCAAAGCTTTTTTTTTTTTTTGAAGAATCAGGAGGTGCCAAGGCTCCTGCTGCAAAGGATTTATATTTAAAAAAAAACTAGAGTACAGCTTTACAAAGGGAAGGGCAGAGGTGCAGAGCTGCTGAGCTACAGGAGTTTCAGGGGACGAGAAAGAAAGAAAAAAAATCAAAGTTATTATGGAAAGGAGTTTATCCATGACTAAGGCTGCGTTTAGTCCGTGAAAAGAAAATTTTTAAATGTCACATCGGATGTGTCGGAAAGATGTCGAGAGGGGTTTTCGGATACTAATAAAAAAATAAATTACAGAACCCGTTAGGAAACTGCGAGACGAATCTAATGATACTAATTAATCCATCATTAGTACATGTTGGTTACTGTAGAACTTAAGGCTTTTCATGGACTAATTAATCTTAAAAGATTCGTCTCGTGATTTTCCCGCGAACTGTGCAATTAGTTTTTTTCGTCTACATTTAGTACTTCATGCACGTGTCCAAACATTCGATGTGACGGGTGGAGGGAAGAATTTTTGGGAACTAAACCAGGCCTAACAGAGGAACTGAACTAGCTTTTGTTCTGTGCAAAAGGAGAAGGGATTCTGTCGAGATATATCTTTGGCAATTGGCCACCGAGGGATTCAAGTTCCTGAAGATGACATCATTTCTCACCGTCCAAATACCCCAGCAGAAGAGAATGAACAAGTCTAGAGAAAACTTCACTTCCATCATTGATTTCCAGGCTTGAAAAATTTCCATCGCCGTCAGGTGATCAGCAAAGTGGAAACTCACAAGGTTCCAGCAACTCTTGGCAAAAGGACATTGAAAGAGTAAGTGCATTGTTGTTTCATCAACAGATTGCTGACATAGGACACATTGGTAGTCTTCAAGATGCATTCCCCTTCGTCTAATCATATCTCTGCTACTTAATCTATCCCTGAGGATAAGCCAGAAGAAAATCTTGTGCTTGCCTTGGCAGGAAGTTTTCCAGAGGCATTTGTAGATTGGTTCAACTTGAGAATGGCCTACTAGGGTTCTAATAATATTTATTTTCTATCATAAATATTTGCATTTTTATATAAATTTGATCAAACTTAAAAGTATTTGGTTTCTCGAAATACGACATTTATTTTTTTTGACGCCATACGTGAAATAGCATCCAGTTACGCCATAACGCTTGGCGGAGTTCGCAGGCCGCTTAGCTTGCGTGGCCGGCGCACGTCCCCGGTGGAGGAAGCTGGTGGGCCGCGCGAGTGGGAAGAGGGGAGCAGACCGGCGCCGGGCTGGGCTGGTTTGTTCCTGATACCTTCCTTCTCTCTCTCTCTCTTTTTCTCTCCCATTTTCTATATACTCAAGTACACATACTCGTGTATATACACAAGCGTATATATACATACACATTCGGTAATGCAAACATGCGTCCGGCGCCATACGCCCCTTCGGATGCGTGACGTGACGTGCATCACAACTTTACCTCACTGCTGTACGAGCCGCTCGCCTATAAATAAATAAAAAACAAAATCAACTCTTGGCCGCCTCGACTTGCTCCGCTTCGCTCCGCACGCGCCGCCTGCCCAACGAGCTCCTCTCTCTCTCGTGCTTTCCTGCTGCTCCGCTCTCTCTTTCTCTCGCTTGCCTACCCCGACGCGCGCCCTCCCCTACCCTAGCGTCCTCCTCCCCTACCCTGGCGGCTCCTTTCGCAACCCCGGCGGCGTCCTCCCCACTCAGGTGTCCTCACCCAGCGGGAGCCCCAATGCCGCAGATCTGGTGGCCCTCTCCCACCCCGGCGAGATGCATGGAGGTCGCGCGACGGTGTTGCAAAGGAGTGGGCGGCTCACCCCCACCCCAGCGCGGCGCCCTCCCCACCCCCTCGTGGCACCCTCTCTCACCCTGGCCATGGCGCTCCTCACCCCTGGTGGCGGTGGTGCTTGCGCGCAGCCGCTCCCTGCCATCTCCGACCCTGATGACCGGAATCGACCAACCCAGCCTTCCCCTCCCCTATGTTGCATATGTATGTTCCAAGTGTCTTGGGCATTTCAGATGTATGTTGCAATTGTTTCATAAAGATGTTGCAAAAGTAAATCAGGGAATGTTGCACATGTTGCATATGTTGCAAGTGTTTCAGAGGCATGTTGCAAGCGTTTGTTCAAAATGTTTCTTTTGTTTTCAGATGTATGTTGCAATCGTTTTGATCTTGATGTTGCATATGTTTTCACACATATGTTGCAACAATATGTTAAAAAAATTTCATCTGTTTCAGTCTTCTGTTGTAGCAAGTGTTTTCATGTTGCAAGTTGCAAGTGTTCTATCTGGATGTTGCATATGTTTTCATACATATGTTACAAGTGTATGTTCCACATGTTTCATCTATTTCAGACGTGTGTTGCATTCAAGTATTTCATGTTACACGTGTTTCATGCTGTTTGGAGAGTCAGGCGAGCGTCGCCGAGCGGCAGACAGTCCTCACCTACGAGGCGACGCGGGCCCCACGTAGCCATGTGTAACGAGCTAGCGCGGGAAACATGGCACAGGGAAACAAGCTAGCACGCACGGGTGTCCGGATGCGGGCGTCTGGACATCCAGGCGTTAGCATCTCCGATACACTTTAGGTATCCATGTGTATGAGTATATATATGTATTATCCATACAAATATACTTGTATATATTTATACTCACACACACTTAGACCCCTTTGGAATGTAGGATTTCCACTTTGTTTTCTTGTGAAAATAAACGGATTCTTGTGCCTGCTTTTGCAAGGAGCCCTTAGGTTTTGGTTGTGGGGGGCATATTTATAAATGAATTATAAATCCATAAGAAGCAACTCGACTAGGGTATAGGTATATACACTGCAATGCTCTAGGGGGTCATCTGATAATTAAATTTGATTTAAATATGAAATTACCCTATCTATATGTCCTCCAACCATCTATATGACACATTATCATACCTGGTTTTGTAGGAAAAAAAAAAGTAAAGTTAGAATTTTTGGGATTTGGGTTTTTTGTTGGAATTGTTATGGATGATGCATCTTTCCCTCATAATCTCAATGAACTAAAGAAGGATCCATATGAACAAATGTAACTTCTACGGATATATGGCTTCACGTTGAACGCAATTTAATTCAAATCTGTATCCTACAAAGTGGCAGCGATTTTGTTTCTCCCAAAAAAAGGTTTGTTGGGAGAAACTGATTCTTAGGGTGTGTTCACTTCCCATGCAAACCCAAAATATTTTCTCTTCCACCCATCACATCGAATCTTTAAACGCATGTATGAAGCATTAAATGTAGCTAAAAAAAGATAACTAATTACATAGTTTATCTGTAAATGTCGAGACGAATCTTTTGAGCCTAGTTAGTCTATGGTCGGACAAATTTTACCAAATAACAACGAAAGATGTTATAGTAACTTTTCACCAACTGAACACACCCTTAATCTCAGATTCTCAGGTGAAATTGGTCCTTCTGGTTTCTAGTTTCTAGTAGATCCCGGAAACGTTTCTGATTCTAACTTTATTTGTTTCTAGTAGATCCAGGAAACGTTTCTAGTCTCAGATTCTTAATCATGTTACGTCTGCTTTATTTGTTTGGTGACTCGATTGCTTCAACAAGTGAAGTTTATCTTTCTATTGTCTTTTTTAGGGTGGTTGTCCTCATTCTTACATGCTCAGCTCGCCCTACAGAAATAGTAGTCCTTTCCTGAAAATCCCGTAGAATCCACTAATCTTGAAATTTGGTAGCATGATTGGACCCTAGGATAAGAGAGTTGACTCAATTCAATTTTATTTCCTCTCTCTCTCTCTCTCTCTCTCTCTCTCTCGTCTTCAAAAGGACGGGAAGAGGTTTGCCAGAAACCTCATTTCAGTTTCACTTTTCAGTTCTGAGTTCTGACTGATACAACTACAAGATTAGCGACTCCACCATCCAGTAACCAAAGGTTGCAATGTCGGTGGTCACGATTTCCACGCACGAGTGGATCTATCTACGATCTGTGAGCAATGGTCCATGGCTAACCATGCGTGCGTGCGTCACCTGTTCCAAGATTTGGATGTGGCGGCGTCCATCGATCGATGGACAGCACAGCAGCGGCCCGCCCTGGCCACAGCGGCCACCGGGGTCCCAGACTTCCCGTCCCAGCCCAGCACACTAGCTGGCATTGGCAACTATCGAGCGCATACATAGCAATCATCCGATTCCGATGGAGCAGTACGTGCGGGCGGCGGATCCATGGATTAGAGAGAGAGATCGATGGCCTGCCGCCTGCCGATGGACCCGCCCCTGCGGGCTGGCCGTTCCTGGCCTTGCTTGCAGATCAGTATCAGCACCATGCTGTAACTGTAACAACTTACATCAGAGATTCAGAGATCCTCCACCTGCCTGCCGAGAGCCCGAGATTAGCAACAAGCAAGCAAGCATGCATGCAGCACGGCTTTGATCTGAATCTCTCTGAACTAAAATACTAATGCATAGTACTAGTAGTGAAATTGTGGAGTACATGGGAGGCACAGGCACTGATGGCAGGCAGCAATATCCGACTGACAGCGGTGAGACGACTGAAAATGACGCGAACACGGTATGGCGGCAATGTTGACACGTTTGACAGCAACTTGCATGCAAGCGCCTACCTCGGGCACACTTCAGGTCTACTGCACAGTGCTCCACTTTTCTTGATCCGATTGCATTGGGTCGTTAACAGCACAGCTAGCACCAACGGCGAATTGACAAATGGTTTCTGTTCATCAATCAAGAAAAGAAAAGGAGCTGGCAAATGGCTAACCATGCATATAATATGGTCCACAGTGTCCTGAATCCCCAGACAAACATGCATGACCGATCAAGCATGATGAATAAAACACATGCACCGTATATCATGGCTAGTTGGGAGGATAACGTATATAATAGAGACATGAGACAGTGATGATCCCATTATTCAGTTAAACAAAACAAAGTGGACTCCTTCCTTTCAGTACAATCAAAGGCACCAGCAGCTCCGTAGTGCTCCGGTAATCCGCACTTTAGTTTTTGCGTATAATAAACAAATTAGTAATAAGATACTAAGATCAGCCTTGAATGAAGCGAGATATCGTAGTGAGGGGATCGAAAAGGAAGACCTCAAGCACAAGAAGAAGAAGAAAAATGCAGAATCACCACCGCGCCCCGGAGGAAAATCCAGTTGTGATTCATCGGTCAGCAACACAAATTCCAAACAAGAAGACAGTAGGTACCAAATAGGAGTCTATATATAAGATGCATGTTCATTCATTTCGATTTCTATTTCTATACGGAAGTAACATATATAGAAATCACTCGACTTTATATATACACAGCTAGCACAGACGACATATACAAATCACCAGTAATAACAACTTACAAGCACCATATACCAACGATCAAACACATATGTTACATCGATCGATCACACGATAAAATTCACTGAAAATCACCCAAGAACAAATAAAGAGGAGAAAAAGAAAAGGAGAGGGAAGAAACAAAAATAAAAATCGGTTCATATATGGTTGATGAATATAATGCACCTACTATAACAATCATTTCAGTGCCCCCCCCCCCCCCCCCCATGATCGTCTCACCTCATGCTGCACCCACCTGCTGCTAGCTCTCGCATGTGCAGAGACCGAACAGCTAGCAAGCGCGTCCACCACCACCACCTGGCCGGGCCGGCCGGCGATTCATCATTGAATTCAGCCGGAGGAGGTGGTGGAGGAGCAGTCGCGGTCGTCGGTCTCCACCTCGCGCCTGTGGAAGCTGCGGTGGCACCCGCAGGCGGCGCACATGAGCGCTGCCGCCGTGCCGTTCGCACCCGACGCCATGAACTCGCGGCACCCGTCCACGGCGTGCCCACCGATGGACGCCGCGTGGTTGCGCTGGCACTCCCGGTAGTGCACCACCTTCGCGGCCTCCTTGCTCCTCGCCGCCGTGCCGTTTGCCATGGACCGCCGATCTTGCTGAGGCCCCATATGTAATTTAAAAGTCCTTGGTGATGCTATGGGTTTGATTGATCGAGATGGAAGATCAGAGCATATAGGAAGAAGAAGAGATGCTCTATTGCAATCACGGCCTTGGAGTTGGAGGGTGTGGGACTTTTTATATTGGGGGAGGAGGGTGAGCTAGCTGCTAAGTAGAGAGGATCACGGGTTAAGAGCCAACCCTTCTTTTCTTGTTAGAGCAGTGAGGATCTGCTGTCCTGGCGCACGGTCTTTTGATTTTGGAAGGCATACCGAAACGGCAACGCTTTCACTCTTTCGCTGTATTTTGTCAGTTTCAGGTGTCACTAATTTACACGTATACATTTGACTTTTCAAAGAAAGATATGTATAGTGAGTCATAAAGTAATCCAATTAATATCCTTATTAAGAATCACGCGTTAGGAATTCGCTATCTCCCGCGAGATCGTGCTTCTTCATGGCAATGTGTGTTAACTGTTAGGGGGGCTTTCTTTTGTTAACATGTCTTACTTTATTTCCAAGTGGATTACGAGTCACGAAGCATGATCGGATATATACACTACTTTTATTCATGAACCGCGCACTTGTGGAAATTCTTCAATTAGCTCTACACCTTGTGTTCCAAAATAGTACTTATGCGTGCACTCTTGTCTATTCTACTTTTTTCCAGATAGATTTTGAGGCAGTCATGTTAGTAAACCAATGGTACTTGATGAACGAACCACAAGCTATGGCAGACAGTGAAATTTCTTATTCTTATGCACGGATCAGATATATTATTCTTATGCCTGTTTATTTTTGAACTAATCTTCTTACTGATGAGTGAGTAGGTTGGCACATTGTGCGTGAACTAGGCCGGTCGTTATTTCTGTTGGCAGTGCTAAATTATTTGCACTAACAAGTAACAAAAGGCTATATGCTATCTTGTGGTGTTGCTACCAGAAGAGAGTACTGAAGGTGGCAGTTTGATGACTAGTATATATATTATTATATTATTTGTCAAAGACCAGCATGGCCAACTAACCAACATTTTTAGTAATAGTAGGTCCATTAGTGGACAAGATTAGATCTGAATTGACTTGACAGAACGTCTGAGGTGTCTTGGATAGATTGACAGTTTGACACTCATAAATGTTTAGCTGCTAATATATGAAGAGAAAGGTTTCCGTTTACCAACACCGACATCTTGACAAGGAAACATGAAAAGAAACGGAAATTGCACATCCAATTTGGTCAGATTTAGGAGATCCAGAGAATCGTGTAGGAGCACAGTTATACACAGAGCAAAAGGAAGAAAACCAGGCATAGGCATGAGAGAAAGAGGTTTCTTTGGATGCACATCTGGTCGAGCTGAGGTTAGACAGAGAAGCACTCCTCTCCAATTGACTCTTCTTCATTTCGTCCTCCGGCTTCTACGCTTGCGCACTTGCTTGCACCACCTTCTTCCCTCTATTTTCTTCCTGATTGACATCTGACCAGTTGAACTGTTCAATTTATTGCTCATTGCTCCAATTCATCAGGTCACCATTGGTCAATGATGTTGTGGTGTTGTATAGCTGTGTGATATGAACAGCTTACTTGAATGCATGCATGAAGCAAGTGCAATGCATTCCTGGAGGTAGCTACAGCATTTGTGGGGGTATGGCCTGGCCACCATTACTTCTTCAGAGTTCAGGTTTTGTGCCTATTTGGCTACATTTAAACCTGTGATGTGCATGTGTGTCTGATTTGTCCAAACCTAAGCCAATGGAGCTAGGAATTTTAGGCAGATTATTCCATACAGGGTAAATGGGCATGAAACAAATGCAATGTAGCTAGGGCGATGACCATGAGGCTGGAATGGGCACATGAAAGATACCATGATATCTTCTTTGTCGGCGTAGAGAGATCAGGGAAAAAAAAGATTTACCGTACCGTGGTTGAATTGACTAGACCGGTAGAGTAGAGTCGATCCAACGTTGGTGACAAAAGGTACAGAATGGTCGTTTTCCGTAGCCAAACTTGACTTCTGCAGCGGAATCGGTGTTGAAAAAAAAAATCCATGTTTTGTTCTCTCAGAAAGAATAAAAATGGGCATATATTCACCTCACAAATGCTGCACTGACAAAAGGATGGTATAAATTCCTACTCTTGCTTGACAACTTTCTCAAATGAAATGGGAAAATATCCAGGTAGGGGACGCCATTATTCTTATTCATCTCCTCTCCTAATAGCTATGGAATTTCAAGAAAAAAAAGAAAAGCTTAATTGGGGGATGCCATTATTCTTATTCATCTCCTAATATCTATAGAATTGGAAAAGGAAAATAGAAAAGCTAAATTGGTTTCAGTTTGAACAATAATCCAACTGCATCAGTTAAGTTCTTCACCTGTACAGAGTACAGCTGTAAGTCTAAGCATTACCTTTTCCATTTTGTAGTTGCAATATCATACCACAGGGAATGAATCATGGTAAATGTTTCTCAGGATCCTGACAACAGTGCAAATTCTTTATTTTCCCAATACACATCACCAAAAAACTGATGAAGTCCTTTTCCTGAATATACAGTGAAAGCTTTACTACCTCAATTTCTAGCTAAAACTAATATACAGGTAAAAATTGCAAAAAATGTTTCTGAACCATGGTATTTGATTGAACAACTGTTTTTCTAGATTAAATACATAGATCTCGGGCTCGGAGTGCCAACCAGATCCGACATGTCTGAATCACTGTCCCATAATCTTTCTCCAAAGCTTTTAATTTGTTTTAAAATAAGCAATGATGATTAATTGTACTAGTCTTCTTAGGAATCATAGTACATCACTTAGTAAGAGTTATGACCAACTCCCTTGACAAGTTTGATGATGCAGGCCGGAAAGCTTTGATTCCGTAATATAAAAAAACTCCATTGACAAGTGGATGGACTTTTGTCAACCTAACAAACTGGAGTTCAATCATGCATTTCTCCATTATCAGACTTATTTACTGAGATCAAATTTTGACATAAAGAGAACTCTTAATTGGTGTCATCATTAATTAGAAGCACACAATCAATGGTACGATGAACGAACATATTATAATGATGATAGAAAACAGTACAGTGGATGGGATCAGACGCACGAGCAGCGTTTAAACGAAATGTTGAAAAAGTAAGCCAAGTACACAGTGGATGGGACGAAATGCTTTGCCAATTGGCAAGTACTCCTACTGGCTAGCTAGTACTAGTACTACACCGAGTAAACCAGGGGGTCAATTTGTTTGACCTGATGAATTGAATTGAATTCCCAGAGCAAGGAGGGAGGCCCTACTAGTACTAGCTGGTGGATAATGTGATCAACACAGCATTAGGCAATAAGCAGGCTCCACCTGTATCATATCATATCAAATCAAATCATGCAAGCAACAGGACACCAACATGGGACACACACACACACTGTCACTGGAAGTTCTCATCTCATCATGGATAAGCTCGCCATTCCCCTCTGTCCTCGCTGCCCAGCAGCAGAATGTCTGTTTTCAGGCCACTGCCATCCAAGATCAGACGCACAGTACTGTACAGTATCTCTGTTGCATGCCATCAGTCAATGGAGCTGGATTGGGGGAAGGCATATAAACATAACCATAATTCAGCTTCTGCAACTCATCATCATGCAATGCATGTTTGTTTAATATATAAAAAAATGTCACCTTGGCTACTACTAGTAGTACTACTAGCATCATCAAACAGGTGGAAGAAGAAGCCAGGATAGATAGATGGATGCCAATAAGCTACTGGCAGGCAAGGTCCATGTCCGGAGGTACGGTCCCCTACAATTCATTCATTCATGTGGGTGTGGCAATAGTGGTTGATGAATGCAGATGCACCGGCTGATGGAATTGGCTGGCGTCCGTTTGGCGTTTGCCAAGGACGGACGGATGGATCATGGATGGGATGTGAGTCTGCATGCATGTGAAGTGATCAGGGGAGGAGGAGTCGCGTGCAATTGAAGCCCTCCTCCTTTTCCGCCAGCTTGGCTCCCAGCACCGCAAACTTGGTTGGACCTGAGCTGCTTGCTACCCATGTAGATGTAGCTGTTGCCTTCTCAGCCACTATGGCTCGTATGAGCAGTTTTTCAGCACCGCAAACTTGGTATGGCCGAACTTGGTTGAGCACGTTTTTCATTAAGAAGAGGAGACTCCTACACTATTAATTTGACAGATCCAACCAGGGACGAAGCCAGAAAAAAATTTAGGGGGGGCTAAACAAAAGTGCTACAGTGACTTAGCTCTACTTTAATCCCTCGTAATAGAAAAAGTATAATAGCTTGAAGTAGTCTTATATTTAAAACATCAATTAACAATGAAATTCACAAAATACATCTAAAAAATAAATGTCTTAGCCCACCCTACCTTATACATCTGCGTCTAAAATTGGAAGAAGAGCACTAGAAGTTCCACTAGCTTAGCAGCAGTAGGGGGGGCTGGAGCCCCCCCAGCCCCCCCGCTGGCTTCGTCCATGGATCCAACACATGAGTGCTCGTATG
Source organism: Saccharum hybrid cultivar R570 (assembly GCA_038087645.1). Lineage (NCBI taxonomy): Eukaryota > Viridiplantae > Streptophyta > Magnoliopsida > Poales > Poaceae > Saccharum > Saccharum hybrid cultivar. The sequence goes on from JAQSUU010000652.1 coordinate 3,110,668, forward strand.
AGCAGCCGCTAGCTTGGCTAGCGTTCATCTGCAACTGACGCTAGCTGCAAGACAGCGACTTGCTTGGGGTCAATCGTCAATGCAGGTAAAGAAGAGAAGCAGTCTCTCTGAAGAACGCATGCATACGTGTTTGTGCAAATTCAGGTCCGCAACAACAAGTGCGTGTTTGTGCACAGGCTGAGGATCGATCCGATCGACCCGCGGCCGTCAAATCGCTGGATCCATACGAGCAGGCCGGTGGGCGACCGGGCAAATCGGAGGCGAAAGGTGGAGCTAGGGCCAGCGTGTCTGCCATTGGCGGAAGGAAGACATCGCATCGTGTCTGTTTCTGGTTCGCGTCCAATCGGGCGCTGCTAGCGGCGACACCAATGGAACAAGGACACAAACGATCCGCTGGGCTGACTGAAAGATGAGATGGCGCTGGTACTGTTACTGTTACTGCTACTACAGTACAGTCTACGTACACTTCTGCAGGTGAGTTGATAGGATATGCAGGCACACTAATCACAAGGGAAAAAAGTCAGAAACGAGACACTGAACCTCAACAGAACGGAAGGAAGGAAGCGATGGTAGTTGGTAGGAGATGCATTGCATGGTATATGAAATTCCAATGATACTCCCTTTATCAAAAGAAAAATCTATAATAGCGCTCAGTTAAACTAGATATTTATGTTTATTGTATTAAATATGTTCTGAATTTTTTTTATAATATGCTTATTTAGAGTGTTAAATATTGACAATATTTTTGCATAAACTCAATCAAACTTAATTTAGTTCGACTGTAACCAAACCTAGAATCGGGCAGACTATGATTGTCCTTACTTGGAGGACAAAAGGCATCTCCCATGTCCTATCTGTATGCTCATGGATAGTGCCTGGCCTGTCTGCCTATGGCAGTAGGCATGTCCTGGCATAGTGGAGTATCCCCTACATTCTAAAAATAGTGCACCTCTGGATCTGAAATTTGAATAAAATCGATCAACAAAAATCAAGTCTGACTAGACTAACAGAAAATAGTATGGTGGGTCTTTACTTTTTAAACAGGTTTACTACGAAAAATATATTCCATGAATAATCTAATAATAAGTTTGATTGAATTTAAAATTGTTGGACTCTTCGAGTAATGAGAGATGTACTTTTCTGGGGACGGAGCTAGGGAGCAGTAGGTAGTTTAGCCATGTGTTTGGTTTGCGGGTTCATCTAGGATATCCTGGGTCCGACCCGGATGGTCCCGTGTTTGGATAGAGGGATCTGTGAAATGGGATCGACCCGGGACGGGATATACCCCTCAGATGCGGGTTCTCCCGATCCCCTCAATTTGAGCGGACCAACTCGACTCAGATCGACACTGTCGAACTCCGTCTCCTTCTCCCTCCCTTCGTTGCGCTCGGGGCCATGGCAGGCGAGCCCCGGAGGATCCGCTCCTCCGGCGTCTGGATCTGGGTGAGTAGCGGCCATGGCAGGCGAGCTCGGGCTCGAGGCGAGCAACGGCCATGCCAGGCAAGGTTGGGCTTGGGTCGGTGGCGGCCATGGCAAGCGAGGTAGGGCTCGAGGCAATGGCGGCCATGGCGAGCGTCCCCGCCAGCCCCCGCTGCACCGCCGTCGTCATCCCCCTCCGTCCCGGCCCCCGTGACCCCCACCGCGTCCCCGCTCGCACTGTCCTCCACCCCAGCAACTCCCTCTGTGGGTCCGTTTGGCTCCGCGTCTCCGGCCGCCGTGCCCAGGCCAGTACGCCCCGGCCGCCGCGCCTCGGCCAGTGAGGCCCAGGCCGCCACCACTCTCCACCCCAGCCGCTGCAGCCCTCCACTATGGCCCCTCCCTCTTCGGCTGCCCCTAGCCCCGGCCCTAGCATCGAGAGGTAGAAGAAGGTGGGTTCAATGCATGACAGTTGGGTCCCTCGTCCATAGCAATTAACGGGATTAATATATCATCCATCCCAACTCATTCCATCCTTCGTACTCGTACCAAACAAAAAACTAGAATGGTTCCAACCTCAAACCAAACACAAAATGGATTCATCCCATTCAAAAAAAAACTGGGTTGGTTCCATCCCAACCCACTTGGTCTCCAAACCAAACACAAGCATCTGATCCTGAATTCACAATAGTCAAACCGTTGGTCATGTAATCCTGATTGATGATCGAATGATGATACTCGGTGTCTTGGTATAGCGGCCAATCACGCATGGATCGATCTGATGGCGTGCAGGTTTTTATTGACTACCAGTAGTAGAAAGCAACCCGTGTCTGGCAAGATTAGGCGAATACTAACCTGCTTTGTCGCTTGCGAGTCGCGACAGCGCAAAAAGGGCACACTGAATTCTTTTTTTTTTTTTTTGAGTAATCCTCCATCTTGAATATTTTTTTAGATCAGATCAGAGGAGATACTACGAGGTTGAGGCCCAAACAAACTTTTTTTTTGATCGGGAGGCCCAAACAAACTGATCCTACTCTCTTCTGAAATGGCCAAAACAAGAACAGGCTATTATTCCTTCCTAGCTACACTACACAGCTAGGTTGTCTAGGAAGGAAGACACGGGCCGGCGGCTGGATAGCAGAAACTGGAACTGGAAGGCCCATGCATGGCCCATCATGGGCACTTGGGCCCTCCTTTCTTGGTCTTCCAGTTGTTGTAGCAGGGGCAGGTGTCCTTGTTGCCGTAGGTGCCCGGCGGCACGCACAGGCACTTGGCGCAGCACTTGTTGCAGAAGAGGAGGCACGGCTTCTTGTGGTGCGTCTTGGAGCACCGCCGCTTGCACTCCCCGCCGCACTCTGCAACAATTGAGCACTTGTTCTTGTTGCACAACACAAGCAGCACAGATCGATCGAGCCAAACTGACCGACCAAAACAACAGCAAGCAATGCAACAAACAACTGAACAAAAGCATCTATATGTATATGCCTACGACTTACGTGAGGGCTTGAGGTTTCCCTTGACATCCTTGTTGTGGCCCTGCACAACAGCATATGCATGCGTCTGTTATTTACAGGTTCTTATCGATCTCTCGTGCTCGTAATAAAGCATACTACTTGTGTACTCCGATCCGATCCAGTCATGTTGGTCAGTTTTATATTACCTTGTGCTTGTGGTGGCCGTCGCCGCCGCCTTTGTCTAGCTCTTCACCATCGTCGACCCCATTGGCATCGATAATCTTCAGAGTTGTCGAAACAAAGTATGATAAGTACGTAAAATGTAAGAGACGGATTCGATGGAGACTGGAGAGAGGTCACCAATGCAACATACACACCTCGGCAGAGACGATCGCGGCCAGGAAGAGGAAGCAGAGGAGCAGCGCCGCCGCCTTGTTCTTGGTGGCCATGCCGATCGTCTGCTGTGTGCGTGCGGCGGATCGGAGAAAGGGCGGACGGCCGGGGAGATTTGAGGGACACCCGCGCGCCGCCGCCGGGGATGGAACAGGACTACCAGAGGTGTGGTTGAGGGGAGATCGTACGCTAGCTCTAGATATATAGGAGATCCGATGGCTAACAATAGATGATTTCAGTTGAGAGATATTTATTTCTGCATACATACACTGGCTGACTAGTTGGGGTATCAATGATACGACTGAGACTGGTTCAGGGTGTGAAAATAAATGTGAAATGCCGATGCATGCCATGCCATTGTAATGAACATGCAGCAAGCAGCGCATGAACGTGAAATGCCGATGCCTCACTTTTGCATTCCAAAACATAGGCCGCTTGTCTTATTAGTTTAAACTTCACAAGTTTAATATCTATCTATAATAATCATTATATTTGTATATGTATCTATATCTATATCTCCGTCTATATCTATATTTATATCTATATCTATATCTATATCTATATCTATATCTACAATAAAAGATTGAAAGAATTGAGAAACACCCTTCACAAAATCCTGACATTCAAAAAAAAACAAGAATCCTTCCCGCCCCATCAGCTTCACAAAGGCCAATAGGGGCCACGGCCACTTCTAAACTTTTGTAAACTCCATTAGTTGCTTCCATTTGGAATGATAAAATTAAAGGTTAGCCTTGTTCATTAATAATTGGCCCATGATGGCTTTGGTTCCAAGCTCCACCACTGTGTGTAATCATGTCTCACTCCTTGGATTTTTTTTTGAAATTTCAGAGACTTATTTGTAAATAAAAGGACCTATTTGTAGATATTTTATAGGGCAATGACTAAAATGTAAAGGTTCTGGACCATTGCCAAATCGACATTTGACAAAACCTCAAACTATACAGGAATTATAGCAACATAACAAAGTATACTCTTTTGTCTAAATCAGGCAAACCCATTCTCATTACTTTCCTACTAATAAGTGAATTCAATGACAATATGAAAATGATGTGGTGGGTTCGACGTATAATTCAGGAAAACCCACTGTCTGTATCCTATCGGATACAAACTATGGGACAAAAAACCTGAATCGCCTTACTGCCCTATTACAGTTCCAAACAAGTAGTCACTCTCAGGAGTTCAAATACAATATAGTGAGAAGTACTAATTTCAAGATGCATCGCACCTTCTTGAAGAACATAACGGCATAATAAAGACATGCAGATTGATAATTAAACATCTGATAGCTGATACAGTCCCACAGAGATAGGTACAGCCATGTACTGATCTGCACCTAATTGAATTGCCAGCAAATCCCACAAATACAGAGGAACTTCTTCATCCGGTGATTATTGATCTCACTGGAATCTACAAGGGAAAACGATTCTTGTTTATTCTCATTATGGTGCATGGAAATCTCTAAATGCTGAATGAATGAAGGAATTAAAAAAATAATATTGTGAGAGATCAGTAATTTGTATGTTAGAACACAGTATATGATAAGCCATGGATCGGATTGCTATAACAAATTTATCACAAATGATGAAGTGAAGGCAATAGGCCTTCGATGAAATCAAAGAAATACATGCTGTATGTACGTATATGTATATAATATCCCAAAGCATGTTGTACTAGTATTTGGCAACAAATTAAGGGGTACTAAATTGACAAGGTGAAGAGATAACCAATCTGCTCAATTGATATGAAGTAGATAGTATTGTATGTTCTCAACAAACGTGTAAAAGCACAGGTTTAAAACTTTCTTGTGGTCATTGGTTCTGCATTAGGATTTTCTGTAAATGGCTCCAAATTAAATTGAGAAAATGTTTTCTCCCTGGACTTGTTGCTGAATTCAAAAAACATCCACAAACTCGAATACCAGACAACTTAACCTCTGAACTTTCAAAACCAGGTTTTGGAAGTTACGGGGGTAAGTTGACCGGTACTTAAGTTTGAGTTTTTTTTTAAAAAAAATTAGCAACAACTTCAGGAGGGTAAATCGAACATTACTCAAATAAGAAAATTTGGTGAAACGATAAAAAAGTAGATACCTATATTTTTACTAGCAGCGCTTGCACCAACCTCAAAGGCGATGAAGTATCGTGGGGATATGCTTGATGCAATCGCAGCCTTGTCGTACCAAACTCATAAATTCTTGTGGCATATCGGTAAGGACCATCTCTTGGAGCGAGGTTAAATTTTGGAATCCCACTGGAACAACCAGCATACTTCTGAGACCAATGAGCATTACATAATTTAGGATTGGCATGGTTCCAGCCTCCACTTTAATGCAGTTAAGCTGCTCCATGTCCGCTAAGTATAATTTCTCGAGCTTTGGAAACCAACCTGCACTGAAATTCATGATCTGCCCCTCGTAAACTCGGTAGAGGTGAAGTTCAACTAGATGCAACATGTGTGCAAATGAAGGAATTGGATCTACTTGCAACCTGGACCACCCCATGCGTAGGTCTCTGAGTTTTCTGAAACCGGAGAACACCGATGGGACAACACCTCCTTGCAACTTGCCTTTCAGGTAAAAACATTCCATATTTGGCAAATGATCTAAGTTTTCCAGATTAAGAACTTCTTCCTCGGAATATGAGATTATAAGAAGATTGGAAAGGTGTGCCATTCTTGTGATGGAGGTCCATAATTCCTTAATGTGCTCACGCTTGACTTTCGTTATGTAAAGTTTTCGCAGTAATGTCAAGTTGCAAATATTGGCGACTAAATCTTTGTTTGCTTCCACATGTCCCAGTTCCTGCATATCCTTTAGAAGACAAATTCCAGAATGTACTTTAGCACCTTGAAAGCAATCAAATATTCTTGCATCATAATCATGGTTGACACAAGTTTGCAGATACCGTAGCTTACTTAGCTTCTTTATTTCGAGCGGCAGTTCCACTACACCAGTTCCATAGAGATCTAGTATTTGTAGCTTCGTCAACTTACACAGTGCTTTAGGAACCACTTTAATATTTGTGCAACACAAATCAAGGTAGTGCAAATTGAACAGAGTGGTCACAACATCAGGGAGCTTCGTTATTTCTGCAAACCGTAGGGACAAAACTCTCAGCAGCTTGAAATTTCCAGTAACAGTTTGTACCCAAGAGGATGATGCTCCATACTCGAACAAAATGAAGGACCGTATCTTTTCTCCACCCTCAAGAGCATCTATAATGCTGTCAGATTTCAGTACTGATAAACGGCGTGCTTCTCTGCTATGCATTGTAACACGAGAGTTATCCAGAAGAAGAGAAAATTTCTCAATTGTGCACTTGCTTACAACTATATCTCTGACAAGATCATGCATTTGGAATATCTCTGACCTGCCATAAGTATCTCTCTGGACCACCTGAAGGAGAGAACGTTGAGCGATTTCATTGAGATATTCAGCTCCTACTTCCTCCATTGTTATATTTGTCCCCCTTTCTTCTATGAAGCCTTCAGCTATCCATAACCTAATAATCTCTTCTCTTCCAATCTGGTGGTCTTCAGGAAATAGGCCACAATATAGAAAGCAGTTCTTTAGATTTCCTGGTAAATAATTGATGCTAAGATCGAGGGTTGTTTCCTATTTGCGATCTGGGTTGTTTCCTATTTGCCAAACTAGCTGATGATAAAAGGATTTCCATTCATTTTCATATGGCTTCTTGCGTGACAGCAAACTTCCAATGGCAACAATAGCTAGTGGCAGCCCTTCACACTTGTCCACAATTTTTTCTGCCCAATAAGCTACACTTTGAGGACATGTTTTGCCTTCTAGTCTTGGAAAGGCTTTGCAACAAAAGAGATCCCACGCTTCTTTCTTTCCTAGGGTTTTTAGTTGCATGCGTTGCTCATCATCTGCTAATGAAGCAACATCTTCATTTCTTGTTGTTATGATAATTCTGCTTCCTTTCTTGCTTGTAGACAACGCAGGATCTAGTAATACCCAGGCATCTCGACTCCACATGTCGTCCAAGACAATCAAATACCTTTTGTCCTGCAAGAAGTTCGCTAGTTTTTCTAACAAGCTTGCAAGGTCCATAGTGTCAACCTTCTGAGGGATGTCCTTTTGCTTCTCTTCGAGCTGCTTTAATATTCCCCTCAAGAGATGTTCATTGTTGTAACTTTGAGAAACTGCAATCCATGCAAAACAGTTGAAATGTTGTTTAACTTCATCCTTTTTATATACCTGACGGACAAGAGTAGTTTTGCCTAAACCACCCATACCATATACAGAGACGATTGTTCGTTCTTCTTGCCCGTGTATCAGCTGTTTCACAAGCCATGCCGTTTCTAATTCAATCCCGACTATGTTATCCTCGATGTTTAGACATGTTGAGTCCAGCACATGTTGCAGCTGACTATTCTGAGTTGGGTATTTTACTTCTCCTTCTCCACTTATTGCAATGCCATAACGATCTCGCATGCTTGTGAGCTTTGAAAGACGGACCTCGATCTGCCTAAGCTGTTCAGTAATGCTCTGCCAACCACCCGCGTCTTTGGAACGATGCCATAGTTTCTTTAGCGAGCTACTCTTTTTGGTGTCTGATTTTCCAAGCAGGTATGCATACTCGTCAATGACATCCTCGGCATCGTGTGAAACCTTCTTTACCTCATCAAGCCAGGCATCAAAAACCAAGTTACGCGATGAACGCATTGGCACTTGCATTAGAAAAGCTCTCATTACTCTAAATTCGATCTCAATCTGCCTCATGTTGTTGTCAGCTTCAAGTAAATCTGATGCTTCTTTTCCTAACCGTGAGCCTATTGCCTTTAGAGCATCTCGCCCCAGACTAGCAGCAATTTTCTGAAGTACGACATAAACCACAGCCTCTGCCATCTTTGCTTTATAGATTGTGGAATACTACTTGGGTAAGCCTCCAAGTTAAATACTGTGATCTTATATGTCACTATGAAACCCTGTGTTGCTGAAAAAAAACATTGGATAAATAAATGTTGTACGATTAATGTAAGGTCAGAACATAAATATCTGTATAGCATACTGCATACAGAATTAGCATGTGAGATTGTCAGGTTTGCATTCAGTTTGTACTTGTCAGATTCAGATACACTGAACACAAACGTTCTAGTTTTAGATGGTCAAATAGTACAACCATGTACAAGCAAGGCTGTCGTCCGACCTGTATAGTGATTAGAGAATCGAAGTGAAAAAATCTTGGGGGTCACTACAAAAGGTAATAGGGGAACTAGAAAAGCCTTACAGCTCTATTTTCAGAGCTTATTGTTCCTCAGCAATCTAGCATCTCCAGGGCATGCAAATAGACGGAGGCTTAAAGTTAACCTTGCAGACAGATGGCATGTACTCCATCCATCCCAAGAAGTGCGTAATTTTAGATTTAAACTAAACCATTTTTTAAAAGTTTGAGTAAATTATAGAAAATAGTATTCCCTCCATTCCAAATTATAAGTCGATTTGACTTTTTTGGTTCATCCATTTTGCTATGTATCTAGACATATTATTATTATATCTTAATGCATAGTAAAATAGATGTACAAAAAAGTCAAAGCGATTTATAATTTGGGACGAAGGGAGTATCATTATTTATACCAAATGTATTATATGATTAATCTAATGATAAGTACTCGGTATCATATCAAATGTTAGTACTTTTTTTATAGGTTTGATCATATTTTAATTTTGAAACAAATCAGGCAGGAGAGTTGCCGATTATATTAAAAAGAAGAAGAGCCCAAAGTGAGCACAACGATACAACAGTAACCAAGAACCACGCCGAAAAACAAACTCAATAAAATGGAAAAAAAACAACTCTGGTCGATCGGATTGGGACATCGACACGAACAACGGCTCCAAGGAGCAAACAACAGAAAACAAAACAGACACAGCAGTACAACGACTAAGACGACAACAAGCCACTAATAACAAGCGCAAACAATACCATAAAACAAACCACACCAAAGGCAGATCCTACGACACTTAAAGAAGAGGCGAACAGATCTCTGCCACAAGGTCCCAGAAGGCACGGCCTTTTAGATCCATCAACGAAGGAGGTCTGGTGGCAACAATTTTTTCAAGTGGTCTACAATGCCTTGCATTGCATTCTCACTTAGCTTCCCATCCTTCCCAATAACGCCCAAACTTTTTAGCACATTGTGTTGTGCAAGTCGGGCACTTCAACGAAGTGAGGATCTATCTAGGACCTGCGTCGACGTTTTGTTGTTGTGGCCGGTGGTGAAGGGGGTGTATAGGGCATGCTAGGTCCTTCTCCTCACTAGCTGTGGCAGCTGGAGAAGACCTTGCATTTGCTAGTGCCTCCTGTGTCAACTGGGGCATATCTGTTTTGACCTCAATCGCAGAATATGTGGGGCTGTCTTCGATGGTGATGAGAAAGATAGGGTCCTCAACTGTAACTTGTGAGACAATTTCTTCATCATCGGATGCATCCTCCACCAAAACAATATCTTCAATGGGAGTGACGACCTGTTGCGGCGTCCGCTCTATTATCTGAACACAATGGCATGCTCTATGGTATTCTCATCAGTGATGGAATCTGCGGTAATCGCACATGTGTCCTCATGCACCAATGCATTAGCACGCATGCAAGCCTCAACAAGGGAAGGGACGATCGATGTCGTTGGAGAGCGCCTGACGGGAGAACAGGGGCTGAAGAGCTCGGCCATGTTTGAAATGGAAGTATGCTCTCTACGCGGCTGTACACAGAAACCAAAGAGGATTGATACGTCAACAGTGAGGCCCTCGCTTGGCAGGTCCCCATGGTTCAAGTGTGTGGCCACACGTGCAAGCCACAACCTAATAGCCAAAATCTCATCTATGAGGGGCCGCACCAAATCCTCCAAATAGGAGATAATTTGTCTTTGAAACTTCGAGTGCATCAACTCCAGTAAAGGTGCAAGCGAAGATTGAAGATCAAAGGTAGTCGGAGCTTGAGATGCATGAACATGGCAGTCATGAACATCCTTCCCTCATGAAGGAGCCGACGACGGGTTGTGCAGTCCTAGCGAGGGAGATTGAGCAACGGTGCTAGTTGGCCGTGTAGGGCGACGTTCACTCAGTGAAGGTATGGCCACAACGTCAGCCCAACTCTTCATCTGTTGAGGATGGTGAGGTTGTACTGAAGAGGAGTTGACCCATGGAGTAGAAGAAGTGGAACGGAGGCGACATGCTGCTCCCTATGTCCAGGACGACGACAACGTATGCATCAGAAAGAATCCTTGCAGGAGCTGACTCGGTGGTCACTTGCGAGGCAGCGATAGCATCCGCCCCGAGCCCATCCCTTGAAGGCAATGCTGCGCTCCGACGGTGAAGGATGAACTGTGAATTCTTTTGGGATATATAGGAATAATAGATAGATCCTATGCCACTACATATAGCTGAGCTGGCGCAGCAAAACAAGATAGGCAATATATACACGGTCGAGTTTCAACTTGCTCTTTAGCTTAGATCTGAAGCAAACGAGAGCAAAATATGCCAAGCAAGAGGGAAACTTCTACGGTAGAACTGTCAGATATAAACAACTACATCAAGAGTTCATATATAGGAAACGAACAATCGAGAGTAGAATCTACTGAACCATCAAGGATCGAAGCCTGGGAAACAAGTTTCGGAGAAATCACAATTACAGAGATACTGTATGAGAGAAGGGATCATACATTGCTAGCGAAATGGCTGTCTGCCTCTGCCCAAGCTAAGGATCACGTCGTCGCCTCTGATTTCTTTTGGGAACCGCTAGTCGATGATCATTGAACTGAACCTTAGATACAACATCATTGGAGTTCCTGCATTTCTTTCCACCTATCCATTCACCCACTAATTTGTGTGGTCCGCAGGTTCTTCTCGGGGAACCCCACTCTGACTTGACCAATCAGGCCGGATATGAAACCACCACGGGCCCGAAATTTTCCTTCATCCGAGTTTACAGCAGGCTTTTCCACGTCCGGCCACCGCACATTTCATTATTTTTTAATTTATTACAAAAACCACTTAGGATGGTGTTCGTTGTAATGGAAAAAGAAACCGATAATGTTTAGGCAAAAAAAATCTGAAAAACATGTTGCTTTGGGATCATCAACCTCTACCATCTACTTGATCTTAGCAACAAGTTTTGAGCCACAGTTATATAAACATCAATTTTACATAGAAGTATCAAATATAAGAAAGGACCCAAAAAAAATTGGTTGCTGCTGCTGCTGATTTGTTGTGAGAGGAAAACAATTGCTGAAAAGTACTACTGAAGTAGTGCTGAAAAACAGAACCATTAATGCAAGTTTGGAGTCAAATTAAAGGAAACAAGTGATCATTATGGGCTGGTTCGGCAGAGCTCCGCTCCTAGTAAAATTAAAGGAAGCAAGTGATCATTATGTGGATTCCTGCCAAACACTGAAAAGTACAAATGAATTTTGTTGGGGAACCGATGAGAATCAATTCTCCATTTACACTACGAGCTGGGAGCTTAAAAAAACGCTTTCCACCTCTTACCACTGCTCCCCATTCAACAGCCACTAGAATCACTTCATAATTGATTCTTATCTACTTCCAATCTTGCTCCCTCACCAGAATCACTCCATCGGAGAATCAAGAAGTGGAGCTCAAGAATAAGGAAGGATAACTTTGCCAAACTGACCTATATTTGAACACGGCTAGGTCGGATTTTCCCATGGTAGCCTGTTAAGCGGGCAAAGCTGGTCAGACCGACTTCGCTAGCCGGCTAGGCTGGGTTTGAAAGTGTGTTTGTTTTATGTTGTTTTATTTAATTGCTAATTTATGTGTAAAAGTTTTGTAAAGACTATTTACCTTCCATCTCCTCTAGGCATCAAATCGATCCTTTTAGAGCTATTGTCGACATAGCCAAATCAACGTCGAACTTCCATGCTTCATTGTGTGTAGTCCCTTGTTTTGTTGGCGTGTATATATATATATATATATATATATATATATATATATATATATATATATATATATATATATATATATATATAGTTCGTTATGTAGTTTTTATTTTCTTATTAGATCATGCCGGCACCTGTTATAATAAATCTGAAAGGATATATGTCCGCAATACGAACTTGAATAATGATAACTTGAATCTGGTGATAGTCAAATTTTGATAGCGATATTGGCTAGAACAAATAAAGATATGACCCAGTTGGGAAGAGGACAAAACATTGTCTAGTGATATGTACTAGAGCTGTGACATACAGTATGTACATTCAACTATTTTATTTCCACTCATTTTGATTCTTAATACAAAACCATATATATTTATCTTATATTATTTTCTTGCAGATGCAACTGCTTGAAAGATCGCGGGGGTTAACCCTTATATATGAGAATTGTATTGACGAATTAAATTTTAACATTGTTACATAACGTTCAACAATATGTATCTATATGGCCTCCAGAATTTAGTAGAGTTGTAGCATAGGTATGCTCAAATATTTTACTTGCACTCATTTCAATTGTATTTATATACCATAGAAATCATATATATTTATGTCATATCTCTTGCATGTAATGCAAATGCTCGGAAGATTATGACGTTAGCCTATGCATATGACCATGTTGAATTTTAGCTCCGTTACATGACAACAACAATATATATATTAATTTTATTTTTGAAATTAAAATGTGGTTCCAATCTTCGTGGAAAATTTTCGACAATATAATTTAGAAACTACTTCTTACTTTAAATATCCAACAATTTTTTTCTATTATATGTATAGTATGTCATCTATCATAACCATAAACACGTTCGTCAAGCACACATGGCTACTAGTGGTATAGAAAAGTGGACAGTACTTCTATGTCATCAAATTAGTTTTTTTCCCCTAAATGCACCATAAAATATATCCTCGTGGCACATCTATTTAGAAAATATTAGATATAGATAAAACCTTCTTTATATATACTTATTACAAAATAGAAGTAAAGGATATCTTTTCTTCAACCTTTTTTTTTTGCAAAAGCAGGCGGGGAAATTAAAAATACTTTCGATGCTCGAGGGAATTAAAAATACTGTTTTTTTAGGAAAGCCGCCCTTTATTAGCTCATAATTGAATTACAAACACCATCGGGTGGCGACAAAACCAAACATGTGTACCAAGAGACATGGATACAAGGCTCCTAGCTAATCTATGCGCATCCACATTCGAACTTCTTCGTTCATGGACGAACTCCACACGGGGGAAGGTTGCTCTCCTCGTCTTGATCTCCTTCACTATTGGCCGTATAGCCCCATTCCCTCTCCATGGATATTCTTCACTGCATTGATACAGTCGCAAGCCACCCTAAGCTTGTGCAGTTGCAGGTCCAATGCCAACGCCAAACCCTCCCGGCAAGCTATCGTTTCCACTACTTCCGGGCTAGTTATGCCTTCCAACACTAGAACTGATGCTCCCAAAAAATTCCCTGCTTCATCTCTCGCCACTGCAACAGCGGCAGAAAGATCAGAGGTCTTCACTATTGCAGCATCAACATTTATTTTTGCAAGACCAGGCGGTGGGGCTAGCCATCTCAATGACGACAGTGGCAGTCCACTCGCACTGCTCCACTAAGCCGACTTGGTCACCATGAGCTCTTTCAGATACCTCTCCACAAAGAAGTGTGTGGACAAGGGGCTTTGGAAAACATTCTCGTGAATCACCAATTGCCTCGCATGCCAAATCGCCCACAAGCGGATCACGACCCGTGTGATTGCTTCATGAGACAAAATCTTCCACGCTGTCGCTAACCATGCTCTCGCATCTCCTACACTGATCATACATATTGCTCCAGCGATCTCATCTCGTTCCAATGCCCAGACGGCCTTCGCCATATGACACTCCAGGAGGGAGTGTTTCCAGGAATCCGGGCCACCGCAAACTCTGCACCAGCTGTTGTCCGCCATGTTTCTCCGATGCTGGATATCCTGCGTAGGAATAGACTGTCGTGCTAGCCGCCAGAGGAAGACCCTTACCTTCGACAGCACCTGCACCTTCCATAAAGCAGTCCACTCCTTCTCTTCTTCCCTAGTATTTGATCTGCCAGCCGTGTGCTCTAACCAGTTCGATCTCCTCTCTTCTGTGTGCACCAACATTGGGCCTTCCTCGTTACTTACGGGCTTATGGCCCAAACCATTATATTGTGTGGGTCAACCAACCATGCGGAAGTAGAATTACGAAAAATAATTTAGAATTGTGAATGGGCCTTTGATCCAGTGATAGTGTTGTCCAGTTGGACGCTACCCACCAGGGTTCAAATCCTGATGATCGCACTTTTTTCTTGAATTTTTCAAAAATTTTAGGGTACACACAAGCGTGCGCGTTCGGTGATACTGTGCGTTTCTCGCACGCTGGAGACGACGTGCCTCCCAATCTCTTTTTATGTGTGTACGCACACGCACACGGGTGTGAGTGTGGAGTGTGTGGAAGTTATACTCGATAAAAAAACAATCCATAATTATATTTTCTTTTCTTCTTTTTTTTTTTTGATGACACGGCATACACACTGAACGAGTTAGGTGCGGATTACGAAAAGGCTAGGGCCTTGTTTAGATTTCAGCCCTGGTTTAGGCCGTGTTTAGATTCTAAACTTGGGAGGCAAAGTTTGCATAGTAAGTGTCCCGTTACACTGTAGTAATTTTGTTTTTATTTGGTAATAATTGTCCAAATATTGATTAATTAGGCTTAAAATATTCGTCTCGCAAAGTACAACAAAACTGTGCAATTAGTTTTTGATTTCATCTATATTTAGTACTCCATATATGTGCCGATATTTTGATGTGATGGAGAATCTTCTTTTTGCACGGTGAAATTTGAAGGTGAATTTGGGTATCTAAACAACGCCTTAGTTCCCAAATTCAACACCAAATTCCACTATGCAAAAAGAAGATTCCCATCACATCAAAATACCGGCATATGCATGGAGTATTAAATGTAGATAAAATTTAAAACTAATTGCATAGTTTTATTGTACTTTGCGAGACGAACATTTTAAGCCTAATTAGTCAAAATTTGAATAATTTTTACCCGATACAAACGAATTGCTACGGTGCACATTTAATGCGCACTGTAGCAAACTGTATCAAATCTGGCACTCCCGATTCGGAACTGAACGAGGGCTCAGAATTCACCCCAAATTCTACTATGCAAAAAGAAGATTTCTCATCACATTAAAATACCGGCAAATGCATAGAGTACTAAATATAGATAAAATTATAAACTAATTGCACAGTTTTGTTGTACTTTGCGAGACGAACATTTTGAGTCTAATTAATTAATTTTTGGACAATTTTTTACATAAAAAACAAAAGTGCTACGATGTTCGGGGGTGACACTGTGTAAATTCGGCCACCAAACAAGGCCTAGAAAGAAGGAGCACTGCACAAGCTTTACCTGACCTGGGACTCACGCGTGCTCTACTCTCCCCTCCCTCCAACTCCAACTGAATCAGATCGATCCGCCACCGCCACCCGGCCATGCTCCTCCCTCCGTCGCCGCCGCGGCCTCCAGTCCAGCCATGACCCGCGCAGCCCGATGGCGCCCCGCGGCCGGACCCTGCTCCTCCCGCTCGCCGCGGCCACCGTCCTCGTCGCCTCCACCATCTTCCTCTTCGCCGCCGTCGGCGCGCTCTGGCGGCCCGCCGACACCGGCCTCCCCGTCCCGCCCCACGCCTTCCCCACGACGGCCGTCCCCGCGGCCGTGACCGCGACCGCGACCGCTTCTTCCTCATCCAACGCCACCGCGGGCAAAGAGCTCTCCTTTCTTGACGAGAACGGCCGCCCCGACGACCCCTCCTCCGCCTCAGCATCCAGCTCCGCCTCCGACTCCACCTCCACCTCCGCCACCGGCCCGGTCAGATGCGACCCCCGCGCCGCCTCCGCCGTCAGGGTCTTCATGTACGACATGCCGCCCGAGTTCCACTTCGGCCTCCTCGGCTGGTCCCCGCCGTCGCCTGACTCCGTCTGGCCAGACGTCACGCCCGGCTCCCCGCCGCCGCCGCGCTACCCCGGAGGTCTCAACCAGCAGCACAGCGTGGAGTACTGGCTCACGCTCGACCTCCTCTCCTCCTCCTCCTCTTCCTCCTCCTCGCCGGCCCCCTGCGGCCGCCACTCGGCAGTGCGGGTCACCGACTCCCGCGACGCCGACCTCGTCTTCGTCCCGTTCTTCGCGTCCCTCAGTTACAACCGCCACTCCCGGCCGGTGCCGCCCGAGAAGGTCAGCAGGGACAGGGCCCTCCAGGAGAAGCTGGTGGCGTACCTCACGGCGCGGCCGGAGTGGGGGAGGTTCGGTGGGGCCGACCACGTCATTGTCGCGCACCACCCCAACAGCTTGCTGCACGCCCGGGTGGCGCTGTCCCCCGCCGTGTTCGTGCTGTCAGACTTCGGGAGGTATCCGCCGAGGGTGGCTAGCTTGGAGAAGGATGTCATTGCGCCGTACAAGCACATGGCTAAGACGTTCGTCAATGACTCGGCCGGGTTTGATGACCGGCCGACCCTGTTATACTTCAGAGGAGCGATTTACAGGAAGGAGGTAATTGTGCTTGCTGCAATTTGGCGGTTAATTTTGTTGGTTCTGTGAGTAAATCATTATGAATTTGTCAAGCATTGAACATTCTACTAGTTGGTTCTGTGAGTTAATCATTCTGAAGCTGTCAAGCATTGAGCACTCTACTAGGAGAAGTATTCTATGAGTTAATCAATATGAAACTGCCAAGTGTTGAACGCTCTGCTAGTAGTAATCTAGTATCATCGAAAAAAAATGTTTTCTGTGATAAAGACTCCTTTTTTTTCTAGCAAAACTTGTCAAATATAAATCAGGAACCGGCAAGTTATACAGTAAGAGTATCATAATTTGGAATTTGGTGAAATTAGCTTTGTCAAATATAAATCAGGAACTAGCAAGCTATACAGGAAGAGTAGCATAATTTGGAATTTGGTGAAATTAACATATGACTACAATGATGTAGGGATCATGAGCCATGACTCTTATTGCTAAAAGGGACTATCCACGTGGCTCTGGTTTATAGTACTAAATAGATCTACAAAAGCCTTGGATTTTTTTTTCATCAGAGTTAGTATATTTCTTTGAAGTTCATGAATCCTTATGGAATTGTCAGTTCAAATGTTGTTGTGTTTTGATAGCACAGGTTACTACTGTTAGAAAGCGCCACAATTTTGGCTAGCCTGTGCTGATAGTAATTACTAGTAACGTAAACTTATTATGTAGCCATGCACCAAATGTTTTTTTCTAAACTAAAATGGGTATATGTTCTAGTGTTTGTACTTTCAGAATCTTAGACTATGCATAATGCCCTTTATTGATTAACCTACATCCATCGCCTTATTTTAATGCTTGAACCTCTGGATGAAGTTTGTGTAGTTTGATAATCTTCACTGAGGTTTACACAGGCTTTCTCAATCTTCTATCTTTGTCGGAAAGACTCCTGGTTTATGTTTGTTTTCTCAAGCTATTAAGCTCCAGAGATTAATTGATTATTAACATCTTCCCCATGTTTCAACCTTTTGACATCAACAAATGGTATTAGTACAGGAATATACCAACCAATTTCGTTTACAGACCATGTATGAATTATGGAAACTAAACTATTGTGCCAAAAACGTCTATGTGAACCTATTCCAATTGCTGCCAGCTAGTTGTTATTTTCTTATTTAAGAACTGCCGTGCTACAATGTTGAGTGATTCTGTCGTTTAGTGACAATTGGCGTTTCGTAATTTAATATGTTGCATTATCCATACCCAGGGAGGGAGCATTCGACAGGAGCTATATTATATGCTCAAAGATGAAAAGGTTGTTTACTTTTCCTTTGGAAGTGTCCAGGACCATGGGGCCAGCAAAGCCAGCCAAGGAATGCACTCATCGAAATTTTGCCTAAACATTGCTGGGGACACCCCTTCTTCCAATCGCCTGTTTGATGCGATAGTGAGCCACTGTGTCCCTGTTATCATCAGTGACAACATTGAGCTACCTTATGAGGATGTGTTGGATTATTCAAAATTCTCCATCTTTGTCCGTTCGTCTGATGCTGTTAAAAAAGGTTACCTGATGAGACTGCTCAGTGGTGTAAGCAAGCAACAATGGACAAAGATGTGGAATAGGCTCAAAGAGGTGGATAAACACTTTGAGTATCAGTATCCATCCCAGAAGGATGATGCAGTTCAGATGATCTGGCAAGCATTATCTAGAAAGGTGCCAACAATTAAGCTGAAGGTTCATAGATCTAGTAGATTTTCAAGATCTGACAGAGGAAAATAAACAGAAAGGGAGGGGTGTGTGAATCTTGTCTCTGTTGGCTAATCTAATGTAACACATTTCACTGACACAGGCTCTCAGGTTCTCAGTTGCACAAAATAGATAGATTGTAATATTCAGGTTATCTTTAGGAAAGGTTTCTACCTTAGGATTTGTTGGTCCAGTTGAAGTGTATATTGTCAAATCAAAGGCTTGTTGTTTTGTAAGGTATGTTAAATGTAATCATGGAATAGTGAATAGTTTTGCTGTTTCTGAACAATTGTGGGATGAAACCAATATTCTTCTGGCACGTGGCTGATTTTATTTTGCCTTTAGCTTATTCAGCCTCAATTGCCATCTTGCTGGTTGCTGCTGGCATATGCTGGAGCCATCATTTCACTCTGTTGTGAAGAAATCCAGGATAGGGGAGGCCAATGTTAACCAAAGCATGTTCGCTTCTTTTATTGAGAGTTTGCTTGTAAGGGTTGCATCAAGTGCCATGCGGTGTTCATTTGAGAAGTTGCTTGTGAGTACATGGTTGTATCAGGAACCTTTGCGCTTGATGAAGGGGATACTGTTCTGAATCACCAATCCCCATCAGGTAGCTTACGGAGGGCGGAAACCAGATTGATCAGATGTTTGCGCTTACGGAGGGTGGAAACCAGATTTATCAGATGTTTGCTGAATGAACACTGGACTAAGAGGTGATTCACTTCCCGGTCACAAAACACCCTGATTCACTTCCTAGTCACAAAATACCCATAATCGACATCAAGTAATGTCGCAGCGCTTTAGTTGAATGCTTCTCCCAACATATATGTAAAGATGAAGATATAACTTACAGTGAACATTCTGAATTTTTCGCTGGATTTTCCGATCACATGATTAACTAATGTTGCCGTTAACTGCCGGTTGTTGCAATCTTCCAAGCGAGTTTTCGTTAACTGCCGGTTGCTGCAATCTTCCAAGCGAGTACTAACGTGTGCGACTGAGCAGTGCAATGAACGCCGGGACGAGTTGAAGTTGACTGTCAATACATGTTTCCCATTGAAATATGATATTGTATTCACGAGTTTGGGCTTCATAAATCTGGAAGAAGTCACACATGTCATCAACTCATCATGCTACAAGCCAATATACCAAGTTCCATCAACTCATCATGCTCGCTACAAGCCAATACACCAAGTTCATTCCAAGTTCCGAGAGGGGAAAAGGAGCATGTTCGTTCAGGCGTCACCTACTTGTTTCAGACAAAGCACACAACATAAACATGGAAAAGCTCTTCGTTCTCGCTATCTTAGCTTTGACAATCATGGAAATCGATTTGTTCACATGTAAACGGATAGCAACACACATCCTAATTGTCGAAGACACATGGTCTTGAAAGGTCACACATGTTTAACAACTCATTTCAGCAAGCAATTTGTTTACATTGAACATGTTAACATAGCAGCAGAATGACCCCACTATCACACTGAATCTCCACTCGAGCAGTAGGCGTCAGTGTCAGTCAATACTCCAGAGTAAGAAATACAGCAGCCATGCATCTCTCAGAGAAATAAAGAGAATTTGTGGACACAGCTTCTAAATTTTGCAGCGCCAGGACAACTCAAACTTGATTCTGCAAGGCAGCAACATCTTTCGGCTTCATTGTGAGCCATCAAGTCAATTAGCTTATGAATCACAGCAGCAGCAAGTGGACCTGCCAGTAAATTTCTGTAAACCTATATCATTACCAAGGCAAATAAGTTCAGCATATTATCCTCCTCGTAGCTTTAAGACAAGCACAAGCTTGCTGTTGAAGCATACGAGAATCACCAAAATCACTGGGTTGAGAGGCAATTCACCTCCTTGGCTCCTCTTGAACAAAAGCACAACGGAAAAAAAAATCAGCCACCATTAAATCACATTCAAGGTACAAAACCGGGAGAACAGAAGGCTACAAATAACACATAGGATACTAACAACAAAGTGAGAGCCAAATGGTGGTAAACACTGGCTCACTGGGGCCTGCTCATTCTACAGGCACTGTTGTTGCCATCAGGGCAACGTATTACACCCAAACACGTGATACCTCAAACAGGCTGTGTGCAAGCAGGCGAACAGCACATATAAAACATAGTATGGATTATGGATAGTGTACATTTCCCATTGTTAATGACCAGCTAAACGTGTATGGCTATTAGCTGACAAAGTGAAAAAATGGAGTAAATGTTGGGACCTGTTCATCCTACAGGCACAGCATAAATGCCATATGGGCAACTTAGAAGTACCAAATATATATGATACGTCAGGTTAACTGAACCTGATGGACAAACTGGAAGCAAAGGAGGTTAAATAAGCAATTGTGTTCCATCTTAAGAATTATATGATTACAATGGCAAGTGAATGATCAGTAGAGAGGGAATCAATGAACATAGCATGTTCATGAATCCTGATGTAATTGTGAGTTCAAATGTTGATGTGTTTGATAGCACAGGTTACTACTGTTAAACTTTGGCTAGCCGGTGCTGACGTAAACTTATTATGTACCTTATGCACCAAATGTTTTTTCTCAACTAAAATGGATATGGGAACAAAGTCCGTGCAATTGTATGGGAATGAGGTGCAAAGCTCCCCGGTTCAAAAAAAAACTAAAATGGATATAGGTTCTGGAGTTTGTACTTTTGGAGTCTTATATAGGTAGTATGTGGTTCAAATAAGTCCCTTTCTTGATTAATCTACATCCATTTTCTTATTTTAACGCTTGAAAGTTGAACCACCGGATGAAGTTTGTGCAATTTGATAATCTTCACTGAGATTTACACAAGCTTCCTCAATCTTCTCTATGTCGGAAAGACTTGTTATATGTTTGTTTTCTCAAGCTATTAGGTTCCAGAGATTAATTGATAATTAACATCTTCCTCATGTTTCAACCCTTTGACATTGACATTCCTTACAGTGAACATGAAGATGAAGATATAACTTTCCTTACAGTGAACATTCTGAATTTTTGGATCACATTATTAACCATGTTGCGGTTAACTGCCAGTTGCTGCAATCTTCCAAGCGAGCACTAACTACCAGGGCGAATAATTCCTGAGCTGGTGTGGTGGCGGAGCACAAGGCCACGTCCGACTCAGCAGTGCAGTGGACGACGGGACGAGTTGAAGACTTTGAAGCTGACTGTAGATACATGTTTCCTATTGAAACATTATATTGCATTCACAAGTTTGGGCAGTCACACATGTCATCTACTCATCATGCTAAGCCAATACACCAAGTTCATTCCAAGTTAGAGGGGAAAAGGAGCATGTTGGTTAAGGCTTCACCTACATGTTTCAGACAAAGCGCACAGGCACGGCATATAAATATATAGAAGCCCTTCGTTCTTGATAGCTTTAAATAGCTTTGACAATCATGAAAATCGATTTGTTCACATGTAAACAGATAGCAACACACATGCTAACTCATTTCAGCAAGCAATTTGTTTACAGTGAACATGTTAACATAGCAGCAGAATGCCACCACTATCACACTGAATCAGCACTTGAGAAGTAGGAATCAGTCAGAATTAAAAATACAGCAGGCGCCATATCACCCAGAGAAATAATAACAATTTGTTGACAGCTTCTAAATTTTGCAGCTACAGGACAACAATACCAAATATCCATTCCATGTATTTAACTCCAACTTCATTCTGCAAAGCAGCAACATCTTTCTGCTTCATTGAGAGCCATCAAGTCAATTAGCATCAGAATCACAGCAGCAGCAAGTGGACCTGTAAGCCTAAAACATTACCAAGGCAAATAAGCTCAACATATTATCCTCTTTGTAGCTTTAAGCCACGCACAGGCTTGCTGTTGACCCATAGGACTACGAGGCGAAATCACAAGGGCACAAATCAGCCACCATGAAATCACATTTTCAAGGTACAAAACTGGGAAAACAAAAGGCTACAAATAAACGATAGGGCACATTACTTGCAAGTTGCAGGACAAATTATGATCCAATCGTTCAACAAAGTTTAAACAAAAGAATATGCATCTGACAACCTAGCATAATAAATTCAATAATAAATTTGTAAACTTTTCCTTTTCACAAATGATCAGCTAATAATGTATGGATAGCAACTAAGTGGGACAAATGGTGGTAAACATTGGGACCTGCTCACCCCGCAGGCACTGTTGTTGCCATCAGGGCAGCGTATTACTCCAAAACACATGACACTTCAAACAAGCTGTGTTCAAGCAGGTAAACAGAACATATATAACCAGGATAGTATGGAGGATCTACATTTCCCATTCTTAATGATCAGCTAAACATGTATGGCTACTAGCTGACAAAGTGAAAAAAATGGAGTAAATGTTGGGACGTGTTCATCCCACAGGCACAGCATAAAAGCCATAGGGGCAACTTAAAAGTCCCAAATATATGACATGTCAGGTTAAACTTAAAGTCTAATGGATAAGTTAGAAGCAAAGGTGGTTAAATAAGCAATTTTGTGTTCCATCTTAAGAATCACAAAAACTGCAGCATGCGAATGATCAGTACAGATTGAATCATGGAACATAAAACTATGTATGAAAATTTCCAATCCTTATCCTTAATGATTAGCGGAAAACGTAACATCAGCTCACAGTGAATAATATGGTAGTACATCTCAAGGACCTGTTCATCCCACAGGCACTATGCAATTGCCATTGGGGCAGACGTGAAGTCCCAAACATAAGTTCTACACTGTACCCAAAAATTCCACCTCATTAATCCAAAATTGAGGATGGAGCTCAATACCATATTAATGCCAGCCGCTAAATTAACACTGGACCAAAGGTGGTTTATCATATGATCCTCATGATCACAAAACATGCATAATCATGTCAACTTGTCAAGCAAGGCCGAGTTCCTTTAGGGCCTGTTTAGATAGATCCATAACTAATAGCTGAAAATGCACTACCTATAGCTAATTAAAGGTTAGCTAAGTACCAGGCTAAATACCGCTAACAATTAGATGGAGAATTCAAACAGGGCCAACCTAATAGATTAGCTAATAGTCTTACCAATAAAAAGCTATTAGCTGCTTTTCTATGCTAGCTAACAGACCCCTTAGTTGATTGGTTGGCAGTGTAGCACCTAATATGAGCAAAGGCAGCCAAACATCATACACTGAGCAAATTCGTGATACACATGGCCACAAGTGCATTCTAAATGTTTAACCATGAGGATAACTATCAATGCAACAGTATGAATTAATTTCAGATATGCAGAGGATTGCAACAGGTGGTAGAAACTAGGCAAGTGCAATGACTATTGATACTGATACAGACAATTTAATGATATGCAGATGTTTACATCAGTAAAATCTTTATGCAGAACGAAGTTTAAAACCCACCATCGAGCCCTTATAGTACAGCAGAACCCAGCAAGGTAACAAGCACATAATATTAACTCATTGTGAACAAAGATCCAAAAGGTCGCGCGCAATAACAGCCTGTTTGGTTTCCTTCTCCTCTCGGCCTGCACCGCATCAGAGAACCAGGCTGCCGCTGGCCAGGCGCCGGCCGTGCAACACGCCTCTGTTTGGTTGCTTGTGTCTGTAGTGCATGGATGTGCAGAGAAGCTGTTTGGTTGCAGCGTTTATGATCTCATACACACTGGAACGAGCAGGAGCAGCGGCAGCAGCAAACTTGCACCCCGTGAGCCTGGCCCCGGAGAAACGAATCTCATTTTCGTTTCCCGGGAGCCTGGCCAGCTGCGTGCGCTTGCATCTCGGGAGCATGGCCCAGGCGATGGTGCAGGCATCCAAACAATCCGAAGCTGCATCACGGGAGCCTGGCTCATCCAAAAGCGGGCAACCAAACAGGCTATAACAGAACCGCCTAAAACACAAGTAGGTAGCTAGGCACACTATTCTTCGTTAATATCATTCTGGAACCAAATCACTTTGTCAATTACGCGAAGGTGATATAGATTCAGACCGCACTAATAAAACGATTAATAAGCACAAAATAAAACAGAAGCCATTCAACAAACAAACAAAAATCCTTTTAAAATAAAAAATACTTGTAATTATTCGAAAAGAACACCTCAAAGGATTAGAAAAGAACACCAGAACATCGCGAATTGCTTGTGTTTGGGGGTGAAACCGCGCGGCCATCATCGCGCGCGCTCCGACCGCGGGTAGTCGTCATCGCTCGTCGCCGGCAGCAGCCGCGGGTGCCAGCGCCGCCTCTTTCCGACGAACCGCGCCACCAACCCACTAACCCTTGCAGGCCGGCGGGGGCAACACGGCCACGGGGAGGCGACTCCGGCCGCCGCGGCGCCGCCGGACGGCTCGCTCGGATAAGATCAAGTAGTGTTCGTGAGGGCCGAAACCCTAGCTTCTCCGCCCTTCCCCCGTGGCCTTTTATCAGAACGAAAACTTGGGCCTCACAAGTCACCAGTTTCTCTTCCAAGGCCCAACCCAACAAGTCCTCACCATACAATGGGCCCCCACACCATAAACAAAACCCCTCGGCCCCACATGTCATTCTCCGAGCGGCGGTGATCCCACAAAACCCTAACGCTTCTAATCCCAAGCTATAAAAGCGTTCCCCTCCTTTCGATTCCCCCTAATCCGCCGCCACCTCCCCGTGCCGCCGCAGCCCTAGCGCGCCGTCGCCGCCGCTGCGATTCCCGCAACCATGGCTACCGTGCTGCAGCGCCCGGCCGCGGGCACGGTCCAGTGCTTCGGCCGGAAGAAGACGGCCGTGGCCGTGGCCTACACCAAGCCGGGGCGTGGGCTGATCAAGGTGAACGGCGTCCCGATCGAGCTCATCCGGCCGGAGATGCTCCGCCTCAAGGCCTTCGAGCCCATCCTGCTGGCGGGTCGGTCCAGGTTCAAGGACATCGACATGCGGATCCGCGTCCGCGGCGGCGGGAAGACGTCGCAGATCTACGCCATCCGCCAGGCCGTCGCCAAGGGGCTCGTCGCGTACTACCAGAAGTACGTCGACGAGGCCGCCAAGAAGGAGGTCAAGGACATCTTCGCCCGCTACGACCGCACCCTCCTCGTCGCCGACCCCAGGCGCTGCGAGCCCAAGAAGTTCGGTGGTCGCGGCGCCCGCGCCAGGTTCCAGAAGTCCTACCGTTGAGCGCTTGCTTGCCCGCGCTTTCCGGACCGTTGCCTGTACTGCCCCAACTTGCCAGATTTCTGCCTGTGCTCTTGGCTTAATTTCCTATCATTGGAGCTACTTATCTGGTGGTGCTATATCTAGGTGTTGTTTTGCCCTCATCTTTAGACTTTTTAAGTCTTGAATCTTTTTGACATTGTGATATGAAATGTGAGAATTTTTGAAGACTACCTCTGAAGTTTTGTTTTGCTTGTTACCTGTGTTAAGGAATTTATAATATATTTGTCATAAATTTATGATATGTACTGGTTGCCTTTCAGTTTCGCAGCATGTATTCTTGTTCTTACGTTCATTAGTGCTGATTAGTTGTGTTAGTGTTTAGCTGACTAGATTAGATGATACAACTTTACAGAACCTGATGGCATTCTTGGCAATTTGTAGGTGTCAACGTCCGTTTTTTTTGTTTTGTTCATATTTATGCTATTTAAGGGCAAGATTAGTGTTTAAATTTTACTTGGATTTCTGTCAAAATTTTATGTTTATTTGTGTTTGTTTTATGGATGGACAGCATGATTGGTGTGGTTCTACATATTTGGTAGATGAGTGATTCTCAGTTTAAGTGATGTTTGGATCATGTTGGATCTATGTAGGAAATGTTGAACACGCTAGTCCATCTGGTATTAACTATTTAGGAATCTGTATCTATGTAGCCTTAGTTTGTACGTCTCTGCTGATGGGATTTGACGATTTGTGAGGATTCCCATCTCTTTAATCATGTCTTCTGTATTTGGTGCTTGATTTCTGGCTCTCATGGTTCCTGCAGCCCATGTGAAGCGACACTGAAAAATGACAGTAAAGAAATTGTAAATTGTAAAGTATCAAAAGTTTCGATTTGCCAAATGGTTTCATTTTGATTATCTGTATGATGCCTTTTAACAAATCCCCTTCTGTTATGGATGTGGCATGTAAAACATTTTGAATTGCCAAATGGTTACATTCTGAATTCTGATTGGTCAGGTATCTTTCCTTTGTTTGGTGTCCTCTATTATTACAGTTCATATCTGGTGACGTGTTTAGGATTTTGGTGTATCATATATGATTAGGATTTTGCTGTGTCATACATCATACGAAAAAAATGTGTGAAGCTTAGTTGTAACATATTAATCGAACGTTGTTGCTGAGATGGGGAAAATGGCTGCAAGCCTGTATGTAATTTTATCTTTCGCTAGATAGTGGACATGGGATTCTGTCTATTTAATTCTGTTTCATTGAATTTATGGTTGCCTGCATTGCCTAGTGATGCTCTTTCTGGTGGATCCATGAGCATGTGGAAGATTAGGCATTGTGGTTCAATTCTATCTTTTTCTTCTTAGTTTGAATGCCCACTGCTTGGTTTAATGTGATCTCATCTGATAGCTCATTCTGCTTGTTGGAGTTAAAGCTGGCTTATATTAACACAAAGAAGCCATCATGTTGAGCTGTAATTCATTCCTGAGTGAGTTGCATCATGTTGAGCTGTAGTTCAGTTCTGAATGAGTTGGACCATGTTGAGCTGTAATTTATTCCTGAATTGTTTAATGCTCCATATATGTGTCTAAACATTCAATGTGACGGAGAATCTTAAAAATTTTTAGGAACTAAACATGACCTAAATTTTCCTGAAGCTTTTTGTTCGGATTCAACCATTTGCATCGTTTGCACTCACCACTCAGCCAGATGGATTGTCATCATGCCATGTGTGAACTATATATACAAACGGTTTGGGAAAAACATTAGCTCTGTGGCTGGATCAAGGAATAGAATGATGCTCATCTTATGATTTATTTACTTATGGTAGAACAGTGGAATTATCATTTAAATTGGGTCTTAGCAAAAAAAAATCTTACACTGCAGCATGAATCATGTTGTTTTGCACAGAGCTATTGGAGCTGCAGCATGAAGTTCTCCGTGTTGAGTGTTGAATCAAGAATTCCAGACACAGCCACGCGTCCACGCGGCCGGTGCATCCCGACCCGGGCTCCTCCTGCCGACAACGACCTCGGCCGGCCATGGCCAATTGGCCATGGAACGGACACGTTGCTAAATACCGGGCCCGGCCCGGCCTGATCCGGCCCGCCGTCGTTCCCTCCAACAAGGCCCAGCCCAGCCTCACTCATCCCCTTCCCAGCGTTCCCCGCTTCCCTCCCTCGAGACGACGAGATCCATCGCCACCATCAGAATCGCAGACCAGACCAGTTGATCCACGGCGGTGGCGGCGATGGCGACCCGCTACTGGATCGTCTCTCTCCCCGTGCAGACTCCTGGCGCCACCGCAACCTCGCTCTGGTCGCGCCTGCAGGACGGCATCTCGCGCCACTCCTTCGACACCCCGCTGTACCGGGTAAGCCTGTCGCTTTCCCTCCCTCCCTCGCCGGAATCGAATCATCTAGAATACATACAAAGCTCGCCTCGCCTGACCTGACCTGACCTCCTCCCGCTCCCGCCGCGCAG
Source organism: Saccharum hybrid cultivar R570 (assembly GCA_038087645.1). Lineage (NCBI taxonomy): Eukaryota > Viridiplantae > Streptophyta > Magnoliopsida > Poales > Poaceae > Saccharum > Saccharum hybrid cultivar. The sequence goes on from JAQSUU010000652.1 coordinate 3,138,786, forward strand.
TTCAACGTCCCGGACCTCCGCGTCGGCACCCTCGATTCCCTCCTCGCCCTCAGCGACGACCTCGTCAAGGTACGCTTGGGCTGCCCAGCCCAGCCCCTTCGATTCCGTCTCCCCCATCTGCAGAGTTCCCTGCTGCCCCGATCATTAGTCTAGTCCAGGGTTCGATTCCATGGCACTCTACCTCACTTGCTTGCCTCCCTCGCCTTCGCCAGTCCAACGTGTTCGTCGAGGGCGTGTCGCACAAGATCCGGAGGCAGATCGAGGACCTCGAGCGCGCCGGAGGCGTCGACAGCGGGACCCTCACCGTCGATGGCGTCCCCGTCGACACCTACCTCACCAGGTCAGGTCTGCTGCTACCTGCCTACTGTCCTGTCCAGCCCGCCGATCGGATTGGGTTGGGTGGTTTGTTGCCCTAACGTGTGTGTAGCTCAAAAGCTAGATTGTCCGCGCGTGCGTGCAGGTTCGTGTGGGACGAGGGCAAGTACCCCACAATGTCGCCGCTCAAGGAGATTGTCGGCAGCATCCAGTCGCAGGTCGCCAAGATCGAGGATGACATGAAGGTTGGTTTGTTTCTCCTATGATCAGACTTGTGCAGTACTACTGGACTGTATTTAGCATGCTATTGGATACAGACTAAGGTTGCCTTTTATAATTCAACGCTGGTTTCTGTAGTTTTATATATCTAGAGTTAAAAGGAGCTCTGTGCTGTTACTGAAACATTCTGGGGGTTTCATGTGTTTTTTTGTTTCCCTTATTAATAGGTGCCTACATGATGCATGACTAGTTACTTGACCATTATCTCTACTTCTCCTTTCACTAGCATTCAGTTGTTACATTCTTATATTCAAATTTACAGATCACAACTAGGGTCCAAAGTAATGAGAAATTGGTGCCAGTTTTTCTCAGGATAAAGCCAACCCATGTATTTCACATATAACATACCCCTTAAATATCTATCTGCCTGTGATTATTACTTCCCAACTCTATCTACACTTCTATTTTTTTCCTGTTCCTTATCAGCTGAATCATAGTCACAAAGTTTCTGGGTCGATGGGGTCGAGGTACGGGGTCGCGGTACGTGGTACGCTACTTGCGAGAGATTTTTACACTTCGGGTCGAAAATGAACCCGTGAACCTGGGTCGGGGTCGACGAACCTGGGTCGAGGGTCGAAGGTGGTGAACCCGTTTTATGTGACTATGAGCTGAATTCCCACATGGGGTTTAGTCTCAGGTTTATGACCTTCATTTCATTGTGGTATTACACGATGATGGTTTTTGTAATATTGTTGACTGGAAACTAGAAGGGCAGGCCTGGTGCAGTTGGTGAGTGCTAGCTCGCCGAGTCACCAGGTCCTGGGTTCGAAGCCGTTTCTCTGCAGAATTTCTGCGGGGGTAAGACTTTGCTTCGGTTATTCCCTTCCCCAGACCCCACTCGTGTGGGAGCCTCTGGCACTGAGTTTGCCCTTTTTTTGTTGACTGGAAACTAAGTTTACAATGACTAAAAAATATAATATTTTCTAGGTTCGAGCAGCGGAATATAACAATGTAAGGAGCCAGCTTAGTGCAATCAACAGAAAGCAAAGTGGGAGGTATTGCCATACTTTTATCACTAGCTTTTTGGAGGATTTTTTTTATGCTTATGTTAGCTGTGAACTCAACCATTATTCAATTCCTTTGTTGTTTTACGTAATGCAAATGGGAAAGCAGAGTGAGGTAAACTGTTTCTTGTTATGCACTGATTAATTTGCCTTTTCTTCTATGACAGCTTAGCAGTTCGTGATCTTTCCAATCTGGTAAAACCAGAGGATATGATCAGCTCAGAGCATCTAGTGACACTTCTTGCTATTGTTCCAAAGTACTCCCAAAAGGACTGGTTGTCAAGCTATGAGTCACTCGACACATTTGTGGTAATGATAATTTTCTGCTGTGCTTCATTTATGGTGCTTTTCAGCCTGTTTTAGAACCTCCTAAATTGACAAGTTTTTCTTCAAGCTTTCATTTAAAAGAGAAATCGAATGCTGTTTTAATCTGCCCTTAGGAGGAACTTACTTTTGTAAAAAAACTGTCAAATTGCTCTAAACTGTATCCCTTATTTCATTGTGTATATTCATATTTAGTATTCAGCAGCCCTTTCATTTTGAGCTGAACATGATTTTATAGGTACCCAGGTCATCTAAACAGCTCTATGAAGACAATGAGTATGCACTCTACACCGTAACACTTTTTGCTAAGGTTGTTGACAACTTTAAGGTTCGTGCTCGCGAGAAGGGTTTCCAGGTAAGGTTTCCTTGGACGCCTTATGCTTTTTACATTAATATGGCAACCCATCTTTAGTCTTTTGTCGCTAAGTTTTATTCATTTTGTTCTAGGTTCGTGATTTTGAGTATAGTCCTGAAGCACAAGAAAGTAGAAAGCAGGAGATGGAGAAGTTACTGCAAGACCAGGAAGCAATGAGGACCTCGCTTCTGCAATGGTGCTATGCCAGCTACAGCGAGGTACTTAGTATTTTCCAACATATTCCAGTGATCCTATGATCCTACCCACAATGGCATTTGTTTCCTTAAAAATGCAACTGGTTTTGTTTTCCTTGTGAATGTCAGAAACATTGAATGGGAATTTGATTTTAGACCATATGTTTATATTGAAAGCCATTATGTTAATGTTTGGTGTCACTTTACACCGAGTGTGTTCTGATTTTATAGGTTTAGGTCTATGAAACTCCTAATTTTCATCATAGAAAAATTCTCACTGCTGGGCCTTTGGCTTTGGCTAGATTTTAGATATTTGCTCGTGACTTGATTTTTTAGATGGTTGCTTGAGTAAACATGACCAAAGTATTGAGGATCAAATGCTTTGTTGTTGTGGTTATACAATTTGCTAATATTTGATTTGTTTCTTTCTCATGCTTATCTTGCTTGCCTGACAACAACTCCACCTGTGTTTGACTGGGTTAAGTCCCTTTTGCCTAAAAGTTCTTTCGTAAGGACCTGTTCCCTAATGGGTTGTAATTATTTTTGTGCAGGTATTCAGTTCCTGGATGCACTTCTGTGCTGTGCGTATCTATGTAGAGAGCATTCTTAGATATGGTCTGCCACCATCATTCCTGGTAATTTGCTCTGCTGTCTGACTCTTTGTGATGCTCAACTCTATCTTTGCATGTCTTGTCTGATTTTTCTATTGCATTAGTCTGCCGTTCTTGCTCCATCTACAAAGGGCGAGAAGAAAGTAAGGAGCATCTTAGAGGAGCTTTGTGGCAATGCTCATAGGTAATTCAGTGTTTGGAGTGTAGTAGTTACATTATTAAGTCACATCTTTTGTCTTGTTTTTCACTAAAATGCAACATTTGAATTCCAGTATTTATTGGAAAGTCGAAGATGATGCGGCCGTTGCTGGTCTGGGAGGTGAATCAGAGGTCCATCCTTACGTCTCATTCACCGTAAACTTTGTCGGAGTCTAGTATGTCCCCAGTGTCTGTGGCTTGCCAATATTTTGGAGCAACTATTACCTCGAGTAATTGAAACAATCGAATGGTTCTGTATATTATTAGTGATACGCCAATTCTTTCTTTATTTGTCACTTTTATCTTATCATGTAATAGATAAGCCGATCAATAATGTAGCTTTTGAGAGAACTGAAATAGATCGATCACCATGTAATACTTGTTCTCGTAACATCGGGCTATTGTTACTCTAATAAAGCCATGTCAAATAATTCAGATCGTTGGTCACTGAGATTGGATTTTAACCATCGAGGCTTTCTCTAAATGGCTTCCCAAAGTTTCCAATCATGATTGTCCTGGTTACCGCGTCCAAGAATTTCAAGAATGATTTTGAATGAAAAAGAAGAGAAATTTCTAGGATTTCTCAAACCCAAACGTTAGGATAACCAAAAGCACATATATGATGATACATGTTGATGAATACCTAATGCAAGGGCTACATGAATCCTTTACTAAGCGCCTTCACAGTGTGACTAGTCCTAGGCTGATTCTAGTGATCAGCCAAGGGCTCGGGGGCTAGATGCAACAGGTGAGGAAAGATGGTCCTCCATGACTCGGGGGCTCCAACCGAGGAAACCATGGCTCGGGGATAAAGCTTGAGCCTAGGCTCCTGCTACCACCTAGCGCGCTAGATGTGTGTTGATTGTACTAAAAAATGTGTGGGTGATGTGCGTGTTGTATTTTACAACTCTTCTTCTTAATGCAATGATACGTAGCGTATTCGAGAAAAAAAAGGCCCACTTAGTCACTACCGCCTGAGGATTCTGTCCAACCAAAACGAGGCTTGATGGATGTGGGTTCGGGATTACTTGTCCGGGCCGTCCCGAGAACTCAGCCGAGCAACGGAGCTGGTGGATTGAACAACTCCGCCTTTGTTGTTTGAACATAGTTGATCCCAGTGTTGGATTGATCATAAGCAGTCAAAGTATGACTGCTGTGCTGCAACAGTGCATGGCAGGAGGTCAAAACACCTCCAAAGACCACCACACTTGGGTCTGCCCTCTACAGTAACACGCGGGCCCTGGGCCGGCTCCACTTGCCATAACACCATGGAACCTTCATTCCTGGTAATTTGCTCTGCCGTCTTTTGACTCTGTGTTGGTCAAGTCTACTCTATCTTTCATGTCTTGTCTGATCTTATCTCTTGCACCAGTCTGCTGTTTTTGCACCGTCTACAAAGAGTGAGAAGAAAGGAGCATCTTAAAGGTGCTTTGTGGCAATGTCCATAGGTAGTTAAGTGTTTTTGAGCTGCAGTCATTGCGTTGTTAAGTCACATCTTGGTCTTGCTTTTCACTATTGCGACATCTGAATTATAGTGTTTAATGGAATTCCGAAGGTGGCTGTCACTGGTCTGGGAGGTGAATCAGAGGTCCATCCAGAATAACCCAGGGATCGATAGCCTACCTGAAGCCTGCTGAATCGCCCGGTAGGTAGTACTGCTGGAGTTGCTCTAACGTTTCACGGAGAGTACAAACCCCATGTCATCAAATTCAATTCATTTGTTTGATTTTATACTACTCAAAACAAACAAAAGTTTCTCATTTCTGATCCCAGCATCATTCTACCCTTCCATTGGATCAGACATGGGGGAAAAACATTAGTTTCATTTCATTCGTTCTGTTACATTTTCACTCGACAATGACACATGCTCATTGATGCGTTACTCTGTATATTTCTTTTGCTTCATTTCAGGTGAAACCGTAGCTGATGCCACTGTATTGCCTTGTCCCCTGGCACTCTTCTTGGAGCTCTCGCTCACGAGTCGTGACAGACAGCACCACAGCGTTTGTGCGCTTATTCTGAACATTATACTGCCAGAGGGCAGAGAGCATGCGGAAACTATTTGAGTCGAGAAGTTCAGATAGAGACACACAGCTTGCTAGCTAGCTAGCTTGCAGTATCTTCAACTGCTGCAGCTGATACTACCTCGGTCTTGGTCTCTTGTTCAGCTCCCTCGGCCTCAGTACTGGGCACCTCAACTCTCATCTTCCTTACACGGAACATCGCCAAGTGGATGTCACCTGCAATATATCGATGCAGAATGCAAATTTCAGGGTTCACAACCAAGAGCTACTTGTGTAGCACACATAATTGATGAATTGCACGGAATCGTTGGATCCAAACCGAAGATGAGTAGGCTGCCGGGGTCGATGGGCACGGGGAAGCCAGGGTTGAGCCGGCGCTCGTTGATGTAGGTGCCGTTGGTGCTGTCCAGGTCCGTCACCAGCAGGCTCCCGCCCTTCTTCTCCAGCCGAGCATGCGTGCCTGAAACTGCAGCCAGTGCAACATATATCTATGATCAGATTGCTGCTTGTTTGGCCCTGCTGGCTCCTGATTCCTGAACGAACTTGGCAAGGCATTCCATATATTTCAGAAATGCGTTGTTACATCCACGGTTGCTTATTATCATCGATTCCAGGCTGAATTGACAGAGTACCTAGCTACAAAGTCAGTGACTGAACTCATACAAGAACTGACCTGTGGCAACGGGGAGGACGATGTCAGCCTTGTCAGCAACTCGGCCAACGGTTACCACATCCTGGAACGCACGAACACCGAAATTCAACTGTCAAGGTGACTACTAACATGTTTGCAGTTACAGTGCATACGGTATATGCTATTGCTGTCAAACTGCTTAAAGTCTTAACTCTCAAGGTGTGACTAGTATGTGTCATGTTGCAGTTACAGTACATATACATGCTATTTTTAGATAAAGGCATATGTATACATGCTTTGGCTGCTAAGAGGCTCATAATGTTAATTGTCCACACTGCATCAGTTTGAGGATATAGTATGCTGAATAAAAGCACAATGCATGATATATCGACATATGGAGAGAGTGAATGTACTTACTGAGACTATCTCGATCGCACCAGGCCGTGCAACTTTGTAGCCGATGTGACGCCAATCACCGTCTCCTGAAACCGGTAACACGAGAACATAATGCTGCTGAGCTCCGCTTTGCAGCGAGGTTTTAGCACACCAAACACCACAGTGGGCATACATGCAAATTATTGAAAGCAAAACGTGGTGCTACTAACCATGCTAGCTGTTATAAAGAATAATAAAGTTTATAACATGATAAAGCGAGTAGTACGTAAAAGATATGAGGAGAATAATAGAGTGAGTATATGACACGAGTTGTGTTGGCTGCACACTGCATAACTGCATTCAGAGTTTCAGACATTCAGCAAACCTGACCTGCAGGGTCAAGAATCCATTTTTCTGTCGAGACGGCGGTTGATGAGCCGCCGGTGGCACTAGAAGAACACCTCCAGCTAATGCTCCTGCCACTCCCCTTGCTGCTTAGCCTCGGTGCAGCGAGGCAGCAAGCCAGATGGCCCAGATGCTGCTGCTGCCTTGCAGTGGAGGTTGTGAAGGAGCAGCAGATCTTACAGGGAGGCCGAAGCGACGAAGGGGAAGGCAGGGTTGTTGGCGATGATCTCATGGGCCCGGAGACCAGTAGCAGGGAGGAGGTGGTGGCAGCCACTGCTGCTTCCATCAGGTCAGATCAGGCAGGGTAGCCAAGGGAATGTACCGGAGCCGGAGAAGAAGCTAAGTGCTGCGGCTTTTCGTATTGTTCCTGGCCAAAATGTTTTTTTTTAAATTTCCTGGCCAAAATGTATCGTTGGTTTGGTCGTTTGGCGTGACGTGGGCGCAATCCAATCCTGCTGGGCTCACAGCCAGTCGTTCTTACGCTGTGTCATCTGCTCGACTGCTCCTCGCCGGGGCCCAACGTGAGCGTCAACTTTTCAACTATGACCTGGTCATTATCCGGGCCGTTGGATCCGTGTCAGGTCGAGAAAAAAACGTAACGGCTGTGGCAGTGTTTATATGGTGTAAAAGTTGGTGTAAAGTTCCTGTATCACTTTTCGTTGTTATTTGGTAAAATTTATCCAATCATGGACAAACTAGGCTCAAAAGATTCGTCTCGACATTTACAGACAAACTGTGCAATTAGTTTTTTACCTACATTTAATACTATATGCATGCGTCTAAAGATTCGATGTGACAGGGAATCTTGTAAAATTTTTGGAAGTTTGAGGGATCTAAACACTGCCTGTGTTTAGTTCCTCCAAAAATGCACTATGCAGAAAAAAAGATTCCTCGTCACATCAAACTTGCGATACATGCATGAAATACTAAATGTAGATTAAATTAAAAACTAATTGTATAGCTTGGTTGTACTTTGCGAGACGAACGTTTTGAACCTAATTAATCAACGGTTAGACACTATTTATCAAATAAAACCAAAACGTGTTATAATACATTTTTTCAGGGGAACTAAACGCACCCAACGTCGTTTTTGCTGGCCCACGCCCGACCCGACCCCCTTGCTCTGTTGGGTTGCCTGTGGCCTTGTGTCGGTGTCGCCATAGTTGCCTCTGTTTTTTTTTTGGAAACTGCCTCCTTTTCTTACTCTGAAAGAAGGAGGCCTTGCGGTCCCTGCGCCACCGGCCAGAGAGGTACGAGACCCAACGGGGGTCAAGACGTTTCCAGGTCCTCAGTCCGTTTGGTCATCAGCGCTCCTGAGCCTGCACTCCAAGTTCGAGGTTTTGTGTGTGTTTTCTCGAGTACTAGTACTGCCCCCGCCCCGAAGTCACCTTCCGATTGAGTGTAGACGAACGGGACTTCAGGGCAGCTACACCCTCTCATCACTTATGATAATACTAGCAAGTGTGTCTATGCATTGTACCAAACTAAATATGTCTTGTAATCGAATTCCATATCATCGTTGCCTCCTTGGACATGAGTTGCCCTAACTTAGAAGAGCACATATACATATTGGAATTGGACTCTCGTATCATCATTGGATGCAGGTTGCTTTTAACTTATATGAGCATGACTTATGAATTCGAAATCAAATAAGGAATGTGGTGGGTGCGAGGACAGTTTGAGAAGTAAAATAGTGAAAGTCTACCTCAAAAGCATCAACAGCTCATACATTGCCTTGATTCCCAAAAAAAAGAAGGCCCACAGGGAGTATCGGACTATAGGCCTATTTCTCTATTGAGTACCTCCATAAAGTTGCTGACCAAACTTATGGCAAATAGACTTCAGAAACCAGTCATGAGGCTCATTCACAAGAACCAAAATGAATTTATCAAGACAAGAACCATTCAAGACTGCCTAGCCTGGGCACTAGAATATATCCACATCTGTCATAAGTCCAAGAAGGAGTTAATTATCCTAAAACTAGACTTTGAGAAAGCTTTTGATAAGATTGAACATGGGGCAATTTTAGAAATACTCAGAGCAAAAGGATTTGGTCAGAGATGGATTAGCTGGGTGAAACCAGTTTTGAACTTAGGAACTTCCTCAGTTTTGCTTAATGGGGTGTCTAGGAAAGTTTTCCATTGCAACATGGGGCTAAGACAGGGTGATCCCTTATCCCCACTACTTTTTGTCATAGCCGCTCACTTGCTTCAATCTGTGATGAACAAGGCAAAAGACCAAGGACTGCTTAAACTCCTAATTCCTCCCAGTTACACCACTGATTTTTCCCATAATACAATATGCAAATGACACTTTGGTGGTAATCGAGGCCTGCAGCAGGCAGCTTTGGATCCTAGAGGCTTTACTTCACACCTTTGGTGAATCATCTGGTCTTAAGGTCAATTATGCAAAATTAGTCATGGTACCTATAAACACAAGTCAAGCAAAATTGTAGCACCTAGCAAGGACCTTCAACTATGATACTGGAAGCCTACCTTTACTTACCTTGGTCTACCACTAGGCCTCACAAAGCCTAGAGTTATTGACTTCTCACCTTTGGTCAGTAGATGTGAAAGGAGGTTAGCTGCAACCTCAATCTTTTTAAATCAGGCAGGGAGACTAGAGGTCACAAACTTAATTTTCTTAGCTTTACCAACATTTTGTATGAGCACTTTCCTCTTGCAGCAAACAGTGGTTGATCAATTAGATAAATTCAGAAAGTTATGCCTTTGGAGGGGAGCTGACATTAATGCCAAACAAAAACCAAAAGCTGCTTGGCCAATTGTTTGTAGGACAAGAGAGGAGGGAGGACTGGGAGTTCTAAACATCAAAACCCAAAATGAGGCACTGCTGATCAAACATCTTCATAATTTTTTCAATAAAGAAGACATCCCTTGGGTCTCCTTAGTCTGGGAAAAATATTATAGCTCTAGAAGGTTACCTGCAACATAAAAATGGCTCCTTTTAGTGGAGAGATATATTAAAGCTTTTAGACAAATTCAAAGGAATGGCAAAAGTAGAGATTAATAATGGTAAGTCTTGCTTCTTATGGGAGGATCTATGGGGAAATGAAATTCTCATGCATAAATTCCCATAATTATTCTCTTTCACAAAGAAGCAGCAAATTATCTTGGCTGAAGGAATGGCTCAAACTCCCTTGCACAGCCTTTTCCATTTACCTCTATCTCAACAGGCTCATGGCCAAATGCTTCAGTTGCAAAATATTCTAGAGGGGGTTTCCCTCAATGAGTCTACGGACAGATGACTTTACATTTGGAACACAGACCAATTTTCACTAAAGAGAGCTTATAATCATTTGAGTGGACACCTCATATTACACCTAGTTTACAATTGGCTATGGAGAAGTTCTTGCCAAAATAAGCATAAAGTGTTCTTTTGGCTTCTTATAAAGGATGGACTGAGTACTAGGGAATTATAGAGAAGAAAGAATATGGATCTCCAAGACTACAACTGCATTCTTTGCAATGGTTCAACTGAAGGATCACTCCTGCACCTTTTTCTTGGCTGTCCTTTTGCCACACAATGCTGGGCTTGGCTTAACATTTAGGTTGATCACAACTCTGATCCTTTTCAGAACCTTCTGGGATTCAAAGAGCAACTGCAGGTGCCGTTCTTCATGGAGGTCATCATATTAATGTGTTGGACCATTTGGAAGGCAAGAAATGACAAGATCTTCCTGTAGATTGATCAAAATCTTCAAATATCAAAGCAAAACTTTAGAGATGAGTTCCAGCTTTTACTGTTGTGAACAAAAAGAAGCTACCATCCAGGAATTGATCAATGGATTGCAGATTTAACTTAGTTTGGTTACTTTCGGTGGTAGCTTTTCTTTTTTCTCATTTTTTTTTGTATCTTAACTCTCCCTCCCTCTGGCTCTCAGTCTGTATGTTTTGTACTTTTTGATTTACTCTCTCCGTCCTAAAAAAATATAATTCTAGCTTTGAACCTGAACAAGCGCTTGTCTAGGTTTAAAGCTAGAATTACATTTTTTTATTGCGGGGGTAGTTAATAAATATGCTATAGGGGTGCAAGTTAGACGAAATGATTTGCTCATTAATATTAAACATAGAAGAGATTTATGTGAAATAAAATATTATCAAAACCAACCAGAACACTGATTTAAAAATACCAATAACAAAAGTTACCCTAAACTAGTGATAGAAAAGGGAAAAATATTCTCTAGTGGATCTAAAAAATATAAATATAATAATAGTGACAAGTTATGATAATCAAAACAGTTGGAAGCAAAAGTTAAAACAGAAAAAAGAGAAAAAAAATCATGGCAAAAGGAAAAAATGAACCGGAGAAAGGAGTTTCATGGGCCGCTTGCCCCCTTCCTCTAATAAACGAGCGTAGTTATGCTTGTGCATCTGGAAAAAAGAGAAATCAGCCCAGTAGCGCGCGGAGAAGCAAGCTACAAACAGCCCCCGAGAATGAGCTGCGGGCGCGAGTGCGCGACAACTACGGCGACCGCCGCCGTCATACCTCTAGCTGCCCTTTTCCGGCAACGAGAACCCACCACATCAGGTATGCCCGCCCCTTCTCTTCCTTTGCTGCTGTGCAAAATTGAGCACCGGAACCATAACTTGAGCTATTTTGGCTATTTGTATTCGGATCTGATCTAATCACAAGTGTATACATGTATTATGGCCACTTCGATCTTTTCATCAGGTGTACATCGGGTGTACATGTGTGTACACCAATGTCTTTTATTGGGTCGGTTCATCTCAATTTTTTTTGTTCCGCTAGTTTTTTTTGACTCGATTCGATCAAATGGTAGCGGCATGGATGGTGCTGACGGTGATGCTGGCCGTGGCGCAGGTGGCGTCGGCCACGTCGGTGGTGGCGCCACCGCGCCAGCGTTCCTTTGGGCTCCTAAGAACTACGGGTGGGGTTTGTTGCGCTAATCTTATGCGTCACTAGCTTGATTTAGAGATCTTGAGTCAGATAAGATGCTATTGAAGCGTTTCAGCTGCTCTGTTTGTAAGTATAAATTATCATGAATCGGTATAACTAGCTCCTTTGTTAAAGTCGCTGTTTTCTCCATCTGGCATAATTAGCTCATTTGTTGAAGTCGCTGTTTTCTCCATCTGGCATCTGTGCTAGAGACCACCTTATTGGGAGGAAGCAACTGTTTAGCAGAGATTGATTTGCACAAGACCACATTGCATCTGATTTTTACATTTAGTTTTGGAAAATTATGTCCATCCTACACAATCATTTAAAAATCAAGATTGAGACTTTTTTTTTGAAGTAAAAGGCAAGAGCGCTGCCGCTCAATTAAGGAAAAGAGGTTTATGTACACATGACACCCATTGTGCCAAACAACACTGGTCCTAGGACCAAAGAGTTACACGCCTGTCATGTCACTGCTAGTTGTCACACCCGGATTTAACAAAGTGAGACAAGTGTAGAATCAAGAGACAAATGCTTAATAAACATAGCGCAATATTACAGAATATATCTTAAAAAGCAACACAACGGAAAAACAACTCCGAACACCGGGTGTAGACTTCACTCTAGGACCAAACTGACTGGTTGACCATAAGCCTAATAACTCCAGAGACTATCCTGAGGTGTGGAAAATAGTAAGAGTGAGTCCATGTCGAACTACGCAAGTATAGCAACAAGGTAGTATAGATCCCATAAACTCATGATCAATGTAACATAAATAATGTAGAGCATAAAACGGTAAACAATGAGCATGTTAACAATTCAAAAGTCATCATCTTAAATGTAAGGATTACAAGGCCGCTCGTGTCCTTGAGCAAGGCTAATATACCAGTTTAATAAACTCTGCGCAAAGGTGTACACTTTCACTGTGAGTCATGATTTACCCTTTCGCCCGAGGTAGCTAATCTCTCGACCCACTTCCAAGGAAGGTCGGCAGGGTTCACTATGAAGCATTTCAAAGGTTCGTCCAACAAGTTAGGGCCGCTAGGTTTCCAAAGTCAGTCTGTGTGATACAACTAGTCCCAGGGATCTACAGTCTGCTTTTCCCCATTTGCGCCACAAGGGTAACCTCTAACAAGCTAGAAAAGGTCCTCATACTGAGCTAAAGACAGAGCCATATAGCACTCACAGTTGTACTGTCAATCCCGGAGATTCTCTTACAGATAAATCCTCAAGTTGCTAAAAAATCATTTTTATCGTTTGCTGCTTAAACATTAATCAAATCACATGATCATGGTCACAAAAAAGAATACCCAAACTATACTTGCCTTAAACACTTGCTTTATACCCAAAGCAACTTGCTCAGAGAATCCTCAAACTTCATCTTCCGTTCCGTAGCTTCTGATCTCCAACGCTCATAAACGGTTCTTGTTCTACTCGTAGCAAGCACCACAGGTAGGCAAACATACAAGCAACAAATTAAAACAACTAAGAACAATACACCATACAAGAGTAACCAACATACTAAAGGAGAACTAGTTGCTACGGTCACTAGAACATAGAAGACACCGATAACGGAACTATCATTAAAAAGAAACAACTATCGAAATATTGATATTATAAAAGAAACCACTACAAGCTTAATTTATTTTAGCTAACAAGATCATGGAAAAATTCAAGTTAGACAAATCACATACAAACTGGAAAAAACCGAGTTGAAGGTAATCATATTTTACATATAAATGTTATCACATAATTTATTATAAGCAAGTTAAACATTAACTTTGCAAAAGAAATAAGTTTGTCAGGGCATCTATTCGTACTTATCACATATGAGCGTGTTCAACTAAGCAACTTATAATTTATAAAAACATATTAAGGTCACATTAACGTTTATATATAAATCATCGAGATATAAAACCTAGATTGCTTTTAAATTTACACAAAACAGTGGCATGCGTATTTAATCAAATTAATATTTAACTACACAATATAAATCCACGTGACATGATAAGCACCGCTGCTAGGCCATTGATTACAGCGATATGAAACTAGTTTGATTAAGATAACCATATAAGCGAACTAAAACAGATAAGATGTGAATTGGACAAGTGCACCTGTGATTGGCTGCCTTGCATGGCGAGCTGGGTTCTCTAGTTGATGAATGTACTCTTGAAAAGCACGGGAGACAGAAGATACCTACAGATGCATGCATATGCACTAGGTGAATTTGCTGCAGAAATCTTCCATGCTAAATAGGAGACATGACTTGGATTCCGCTGAAAGTGAAGGACGTGCTGCAGTTGCTTGTATCCACGTTACCACGCCGTACGGCAATAGGTGTCTCGGCTGATGGGTTAGGATAGCAAGGGAACAGCGGCGCTGCAGCAGTTAGCAACCGCAGATCATAAGCTTGAAGCAACGAGAGCAGAGCAAGTACAGTTGCAGATTAAAAGAATAGCAGAGACATCACACGAAGAGGCTCACCAATTCTCCGGTGACGATGACTAACTCCGTGCAAACGGCGGCGGCGTGCAGCCGGACGGAGCTAGGGCAAGGAACAATTCAGGCAGGTCGGCGATGCTTTACAGCGTCGGCGTGTCTTCACGGACAAAGAGCTCTAGCGATAAGTACAAGATCGATGACGTACATCTCGACTAGGCGGCGGCGAGATTACCTTGATGCGAAGCTCATCAACAGTTTTCAGACGGCGACGCGAAGCTCTAGACAGCGTCTACAGAATCGGCGGGTTCCTCGGCTCGATGGCAAGACGGCAGACGGCGTCCGCAGCGGCTTCGGCAGACAGGCTCGGAAACTGCAGGTCGACGGAGCGGCGCCGGCGGCTAACAAAGGAAGCTAGGGCAGGATCTCGCTATTTATAGATGGACACCTTACGGCGTGATGGACCTGGTTATCTGATACGTGAATTATGATCATCACGTTAAAGCAAAGGCCCAATGCGAATTAACGTAATTTAGAATAGATAGGACAAGTATAATGACAGGAAGGATTGCACCGGCCTTCTGCCATCCATTAATGAAAGAGAAATAATGTTTGGGCCAAACGTGATTTAGAGTAAAAATTTTCAGAGTTATTTATTCTCATGATTATAAAGAATTCTAGAAGTCCAGAATTAATATAATTAAGCCATGAGAAAATACTCCGAAGCCTCAAAAGAAAATTTGGGATAAATTTTGAGAGATGGATTGAACACCGAGAATCCTAAATAAGGTATTTGGATTTTAGATTATGCTCCTAGAAAAATGGGTAAAGTTCTAGAAGAAGCCGAAATAATTCCTGAGAAGCTTTTGGAGATAGATTGATGGATGATAGATTCAAACAATTGATTTGGAGTGGAACAATTCAAAATTTTTTAACAACTAAATTTGTGTTAAATTAAACTAAGCTTGAAAAGTTTTATGAAACTATTAAAACATATTATGTTTTTAGTGTTTTCTATACACAACCCAAAATTGAAAATTTTAGGGTGTAACACTAGTTCACCTCCCAGCCATGGCCAATGCCCTATGTCTCTGCACTATGTCCTCTTTGGTCATGGAGGCCACCTGTTGCGCCGTCTTGTGTACATTTTCGAAGATCTCCTATTCTTCTCCTTTCACAAGTTCCATGCAATGTAAATAACAACCCCATTGAAGCGCCTGCGTTCAAGATTGAGACTTTATGCCTAGGGAAAACAGATCCGATGTCCTTTCTCAAAAGTTGAATGACGAACGACAAGCCTTTATTTTTTATGTTGCACAGTACACATTGGGGATACTAAAATACTTATGCCCTTATTTTGGTACTGAAGCATGAACTGGTGTTAGTTTTGGCTCTTACTTCTTTATATGGGCCACCTTTAGCCTCTAAATTGCAATGGGGATTGAAGCAGTGAGTTCAATTTAACAAAACAGTGTTTAGTGCTAAGCAGTTCTGGGTTTCTTTTATCAGAGAATTTTGCGTCACCACAGTGCCTAGGTTCATGTCACGCACGCCTAGTTTCTAATGTATACAATGGGTGCAATACTGTTCTTATACTGTGATGTCCATAATCAGCCTTTCTCAATGATTTGAGTTAGTTGCTTGCTTACTAGATCCAATGTTACCTTGCTCAGCTTTGATGTTTCATCAGTTCACTTAGCTTCTACTTGAACCAAACTTGCTTGCTCATCTAAAATATTTCTTGCACCTTCAAATAATTATTATAGCAAGCACATGTTAGCTCACTACTCTAGAATTTACCTTCCATTGACCTTTATCATCCAGATTCCATTCTGATGACACTAAAGAAGTGGTCCACTATCAGACAGTGTCGTTAAAGGGTTTAGCTAAATCTATTCTTGAGGAAGGTGGCTGGTCAAACTTGATGGTAATTATCCCCACAGGTGAAACTTAAGCTCTCATGCAACTTCTTCTAAATTATCAGCTGTTGCATGTTAAATCAGTTCCCTGAATCCTGATGTCGTGATTTTATTATTAGTGTTCAGGGGAGGATGCTCAGAAGAATGTTGATGTTGCAATTGTTTTTCTTGGCTCAAAGGTACTTATTTTATACCTACCTACTATATCTTACTGGCTTGAAACTACCTTGTGCAAGTAAAGTTGAATTAAATAATTTTTTTTTGAACTGAAGCAGTGCCTGTGCATAGATTCAAAAAATTCAAAAGTCGATATTTCTGATAAATATTGTCTGTTGATTCCACAAAGCCATAAAACTAACAAATTCTCCACCCTTTAATCTATATATGGTGAGGTTATTACTAAGACAGTCATGGTTTCTGTTTTCACTGACCATTGACTTGTTTTTCCCCCTTAGCATTTGTCAGACATATCTAAAGATACACAAGTTGATCCAGCTTTAGCAGACACACTGAAGGTAACCGTTGGCACTCTTATTTCCCTCAGTTATTGTTTAACTGAAGCATCGAATTTGTAATTGCTTATAATCATTATGCCCATCAGGTCTCCTTCAAAAGCTCAGAGTTTCCCATCGCATACCCCAATGTTTCCACATCAGATGATGAGAAATTGGAAAATTCATTGCTGTTCAGCTTTGCTGAGAATTGTAACAATGGCTTTGAAAGAAATCGTATCTCCTACACAGACACGTACATTGTAACTGGTCAAGATCTGAATAAACATCATGGCATGGATTCTATCCATGTAAGTTATTATATAATTTTTCAGTTCTTCTATGCTATATCTGCTTTGTATATTGACTGCATTTACATTCAAGGATTCAAGGACTTAGTGACGCCACGGATGAGAAACAACCCAAGTGGACAGAGTGATCTAATTGTCTTCTGCAGTGGTGGTTTCAAGGATTTACACCCTGCAAAAACAGAAGGTCAGGATAGGACTTCTTACATTGTTCTTCCACTTTCAACTATACAGCTGAAAGTTAATTTCGTACTAATGTCACTGCAGGAGAGTTGCTTTCTGACCTGATTGCCATGCTGAAGATGTCTGGAGCTAAATATACCATTCTTTATGCCTCTCAACCATCAGGTTTATTGGAAAGCCCTTCCAACCTGCCATTAGGCAGGTATCTTGCAGAGAAGAACAATATGGAGAGTGCCTAGTCAAATCAACTCTTTTTTTTTTTGAAAATAACAGCAGGAGCTCTGCCTCTCAATTAAGGAAGGTAAGAAACAAAGGTTTATGTACAACACATGACCCGCCTAGGCAGACAAAGAAACAAGCACAAAGGCCGACACGGCCAGAGACGGAACCAGGGGGGCTAGCAGGGCCGTGCCCCCCAAGCACAGTAAGTTTCCTTTAATACCTATATAAATATATGAATTTACAGCTAAAAATACCAATTTTCACCTATTTTTTATTCAAATATTATGATTTTGGTTATAAATAGTGTAAAATATTTAAAAAAATTGTTGAATCATATAATTACGTATATTTTAGAACACTAAAAAAATATGATCATATTTGTTTGGCCCCCCCTAATCAGAATCGCTGGTTCCGTCTCTGGACATGGCATGCACAAAGATCACAGAAAGCAGCCAAAGCTCATGGCCTGCTAACCCCTCCATTCAATAGCCCTTCTTTGTTGTTCAATGTCTTCTTTGACTCTAGTGGCGACCTGCAGCACCGATTCTTGGGCGTTGTTGAATATTCTTCGGTTCCTTTCCTTCCAAAGATTCCAGTTTGTGTAGATCACCAAACCATTGAATCGCCTCCTTTCTTCCTTTGTGACTTTTGTTGCAGCCTCCTCCCACCAAGAGCTGAGGTGAACATGGTTATGTGCAGACTGAATGAGGTGGCTGTCAAAGTTCTCCCAGGTTAGAATTAGACTCCATACCGCAATTGCGAACGGGCAAAGAAGAGATAAGTGGACACATGTTTCCAGTGGACTGTCACAAAGCACACAATGATCTTGGTGAGGCCATCCTCTTATTTGCAGGTTGTCCGCCGTAAGCACCTTCTCCTGCACAAGGATCCAAGCGAAGACTTTGCATTTGTTTTCTGCCCTAGCCTTCCAGATTAGCTTGCTCTTGAAGGTGGGATAGGAGCCTCCGAATTGGATCCTGTAAGCCGAACGAGCGGAGTAAGAACCATCGGCTATCCATCGCCAAGCAATGGAGTCACGCACGCCTGGCTGCAGCTGGACGGATTGGGTCATGATCCAAAGGGAGACAAATTCCTCTATGTGCTCAGTGGTGGTGATTTGGTTTCTTAGGGTGTGTATCCAGCTGCTGTTCTGAAGTTCCTGCTAGACCGACCTGTTTTTCCTTCTTACTAGCTCAAACAGATGCGGGGCGAGATCCTTGGGGGCCTCGCCATCAAGCCGGCTATCATGCCAGAATTGAGCCTTTGTCCCATCACCAATCGTGATCGAGGTCGAGGATTTGAATAGGAGTCGGTCGGTGTCATTGCAAGGCAGTTCGGACCCTGCCCAAGGTTTGGAGTCGTCGATCCAGCTTTGCCAAAGCCATCGAAGGCGAAGGGCTCTCCCAAATTTCTCGAGGTCTGGCACCCCTAATCCGCCAATGTCTTTTGGCTTGGTCACCGTTGGCCAGTTGACAAGACAGTGCCCACCATTTGCATTTTCGTCGCCCTTCCAAAGAAAAGATCTCCTGATTTTATCAATTTTCTTCCTAGCCCATGCTGCAAGTGGAAACACTGTGAGATGATAAGTTGGCATAGATGAGAGCACAGAGGAGACAAGTGTCAATCGTCCAACCCTATTCAACCATCTTCCTTTCCATCCGGGGAGTCTCTGGCCAATGCGCTCGATGAGTGGTTGCGCATGAACCCTCTGGAGCTTCCTAGTGTGCAACTGCAGCCCTAGATATCGGCAGGGGAACGTGCTTCTGACACCATCAAAGGAGGAAAGTACTTGCTCCAGGTCAACCTCCTCGCATCTAATCGGGTGTATGGAGCTTTTTTGAAGGTTGATGTGTAGGCCTGAGGAGTTTCCAAACGCCTGCAGGATTATTTTGATTGCTTCCAAATCCTCCTTTAGGGGGTTAATGAAGATGGCTGCGTCATCCGCGTACATGGAGATTCTCCATTTAGCGGCAGTTGGAGGCAGCGGGGAGAGAATCCCATCCTGAGTCGCTAGATCAAGCAGGCGCTGGAGAGGGTCCATTGCAAGGATAAAAAGCATGGGGGAGAGGGGGTCACCCTAGCGGACACCTCTGCCATGGTTGAAGCTTGATCCACGTTGGCCATTGAGTAATGCCGACGAAGTGGACGTGCGGAAAAGAATGGAGACCCACTCCCGCCATCGAGGCCTGAATCCCAAGGCCTGCAACACCTCCAGAAGGTAGCTCCAATTTACCGTGTCAAAATCCTTGTGGATGTCGAGTTTTAGGAAAAGGGCCGGCATCTTCTGCTTGTGTAGCTTCCTCACCGTGCTTTGCACGTATAGGAAATTATCATGTATGCTCCTTTTTTTAATGAAGGCACTTTGGCAGTTTGAGACCATGGAATCCAGCAAGGGCGCCAATCTGTTAGCTAGAAGTTTGGAAAATATCTTGGCGATGCTATGGATGAGGCTGATGGGCCTATAATCTGTGACTCTAAGGGCGTCATTTTTTTGGGAAGTAGGACGATGTTTGCCGAGTTCAGCAGCTGAAAGCCTTGGGAGTTCATTGCAAAAAGGCTATTTACGGCGGCCATGATATCATCTTTGATGATCTCCCAGCAAGATTTAAAGAAGGCACCGGTGAAACCATCAGGTCCAGGAGCTTTGTCTGGCGGCATGGAGTCAATAGTGTCTTTGATCTCTTCCTGTGTGAAGGGGAGCTCCAATTCTGAGAGGTCTCGTGGGGCATAACCAAGGACATGCCAATCAAGGCCTATGGGTATCGGTGTTGATGAGCCGATATGGTCCCTGAAGTAATCCCCAATCACTTTCTCCTTGTCCTCATGGGTGAACATCATCCCCTCTTCTGTCTGCAAGCTGTGAATGTAATTTTTTTCTCCGACGGGAGTTCGCATGAATGTGGAAGAATTTCGTGTTGGCGTCGCCGCATCGGATGTAGGTAAGCCTTGATCTTTGCCGAATTCTTGCTTTTTCAATGGCAGCCAATCCGGTGCTTCTGGCCTTGAGGCGTCGACGTAGCTCGTGTTCCTCATCCGTGAGCACTCTAGATTCTTGAGCGGCCTCAAGCTGTAGTAGGATTTCTTTGACTACAGCTAGCTGCAGTCTAGTGTCTCCGATCTTTTCTTTGCGCCACTGCTTGATAGATTTAGACACTCTAGACAATTTGATATGAAGGCGTTTTAGGGGCAGTGTCGAGTTGACCTGCTTGTTCCAGGTGTCCTGGACCATCTCCTGGAAGCCCTGCATCTTGGTCCAAAAGTTTTCAAAGCGGAAGGATGAGTTACGCTGATGGTCAAGCTCTCCTTGCAAAAGTAGAGGGGTGTGGTCCGACATGAGAGAAGGAAGAGAGTAGAGGAAACAAGTCGGGAATAGCAGCTCCCATGCAGGGGTGCAGAAGACCTTGTCAATTTGAGTTAGAGTTGGAGTGTCTTGTTCATTGCTCCAGGTGAAGCGCCGACCATTTAAACTTATTTCTTTGAGGCCTAAGTCATCAATCACCGCCTTGAAGGAGCCCATGAGCCAGCGATTTAGGTTTGAGTTATTTTTGTCTTCCGCCTGGTATATCAAGTTGAAGTCCCTGAGGATGAGCCATCTGTCGTGGCTGGGAGGGTGGATGTCTCTAAGCTCCTGGAGAAACTGTAGTTTCGCTACATCCCCTTGCGGCCCATACACCACCGTGATTTGCCATGGAAGTCTGTCTGCTCTCATTATGATTGTTGCAGTGATGACATGTGTGGACAGGTGGACGTCTGAGATGTCAAAGAAGTCCTCATTGACGGCCAGTAGGATGCCACCTCTAGTTTGCTCGGCCGGCAGAGTAGCATAGGAGTTGGCAAATTTTGATCCTAATGTGCGCCTCACCACATTCTGATCCACAAGCTGCAGCTTAGTCTCTTGTAGGCAAACGATAGTGGAGCGAGTATCTTTCACAATCTCACTCACTGCATCCTTCCTGGCACCATCATTTAGTCCCCTGACATTCCAATTGAGAAGCTGACAGTTATGTTGTGCCATAAAAACAAGTGAAAAGACCCTGTTGCAGTGCAGTGCGCGCCATGATCCTAGGCCTGAACAACACTTGCTGTGGCTGCGTCGTCGAGGCCACATAGCGCCGTCATCGCCTTGACGGCCTCGTCGTTGAGGGGGCCCTTGAAGAGGCTGAAGTAGCGTAGGAACTGGTCGTCTGTGGAGAGCCCTTCCTCTTCTGTGATGCCCAGCTTCTTCATCAGGACCTGACGCGCCTTCGCCTGGGAGTCACCCCGGGGCCAATTCTTGGAAGCCAGCCGAATGCTCTTGCGGAGTGAGGTTGCCGGCACCCTTTGACGACGTCGAGTCTGAGCAGGGTTGCGTGGTGGCACTTGCAGTAGTGCCGGAGATAGGGTGCGCGATACAGCGTGGACGAAGCCCGACGCCACGCTCTCCGCAACGCGCGGCTCCTCCTGGGCGCGGGCCATGTTCGCAGCAGCATCTGGCCCCTCCTGGGCGTCCGTTGGCGCCGCCCCCAGGAGCTGCTCACGGGGCCCGTGCCTGACGTAGACGACGCCGGGCCTAAAGCGCTGAACTCGCGTGCGCGTCGCAGAGCAGCCACCCGAAGTGGCCCCCGGGTGCGTGGTTGGCGAGGACATGGTGCGCTGCAGGGAGTCTCTGTCGATCATCACAGGCGCTCCGGTTCGGTCGTCCTCCGCAGTTGGGGCCGAAGAAACCCTTGGGTTGCAGCGTGGGCGAGGCTGTGCTGAAGGCTCCTTTGGCTCGGTACGCGCCGGGGAGCGCCGCTGTCCCTTGTTGCGCCGATGGCTGCTGCGTTCGCGGCTGCGGCCCCTTGTCTTCTGTGTTGGCGTGGCCGATGGAGTCACTGTAGGGAGAGTGCTGTCCACCAGGGGCGGGAGATCAACCTGTCCGTGGCCCGGCTGTTCTAGCAGGGCCGAAGAAGCACGCGTGGGGCTTGGTGGTGCAGAGGACGACCGGCTCTCCGTGTGCAGTGCAGAGGCAGCCGCGCCGTCGCCGGACAGTAGTTCGTGCTGCCTGTGACCTCCAGAAGTGGCCGGGTCATCATAGCGTCGACGGGCGTGACGTGATTCTGATCGCTCCCGCTCCCTCTCATTGGCAGGGCCGCGGGAGAGGCTGCGGTGCAACCTGGAGCCCCGGCCGTTTCCCTTGTCATGACGGCGTCCTCGTCGATCATCATCGTCATCGTCGTCTCTGTGCCTGTCGTGCCTGGAGTCGGGTGGTGGCGGGTCGTGCCATTCCCGTGGCCCATGCTCGCCATCAATGATGCCATAGTGCCAGTCGAGCTTTCTTGACGAGCAGCGGCCGTACTTGTTCGGTGGTGACTCGACGATGTCGAGATGGACCAACACCCTGAAGGTGAGCCCTCTGCGTCCTTTTGGTGGAGCTGCGCCTTCGTGCACTGTCACCATGTTACCTGTCAAAGTGAGCCATGTTACCTTGGGAACGTCGGATGGGTTGTATGTCCAAGCCCAGAGGCAGAGGGCTCTGGTGTCTTCGCGACGCCGGGAACGCGCTTCGACATAGTCGATGTCGCAGGCTCTGGCGATTGTCCTCTTTGCGATGCTCTCGTTCCAAGCATGGGCTGGGATTCCCTCAAGGCAGATGCGGATGTGGTGGTGGAGGTAGGTGAGGTCACTGTAGGGGAGGATGCGCCATGGCTTGATTTGGATGTTGATGCGGCCCACTGGTAGTCGCTCCATCCTCAACGCCGCATCGCGATGGTACTGGTGCTCGAAGACGATGAGGAAATCCTCCGGCCGGTGGCGCGTCACCTTGATGTCCTTTTCTAGGACGCCCAGCTTGGTGCAGAAGGCCTTCTTGATGGTCCCCGGCTCGACGTCGTCGTGGTCACTGCACAAGCATGCCACCACTGCACACGCGGACAGCCGCTCAAGCTCTTTCTCCATGGCATCGGTGGCGGCCGCCACCGCTGAGGTCTCCTGCGGGCGCAGTGCCGGGTCCCCAGGCATCGCCATGTCGGGCCGGGGTAGCTTGGGGAAGTTGAAGAGGTCGAGCGGTGGGGGGGGGGGGCGACGGAGGCGGCGCGGAGGGGTGCGGGCCGTCTGGCTGCAGAGCTGCTGCAAGTGGGGAGAGCGCCATTGCAGCTTCTGGCTTTATGGCCGCACCTGCCGCATCGCAAGCAACGAACCGGATCTCTGCAATCTGCCGCCCGGTGCCCAGCAACGAGGCACCGGAGGCACTTACCTCTCAGGGCCTCTAGGAACGGTGAGCGTGCCGCTGGGAGGCTTGGAATCCCCTTGGCAACACCTGTGGAGTGGCGCTTCCGTAGTACCTCTGTCCATCCGTCGTCGTCCGCCGCAGAGGGCGCTATGGGAGCGCGGCCATGCTCCGCCTTGTCGCAGCTGCCATGGGAAGCCGCAACGCCCTTATTGCAGAGGGCGTGCCCCGCGGCTATGGCAGACACGGATCTGAGGCAGGATCCGCTAGCCGTTGACTGGAGAGCAGAGCACATGCGCATGGTGGTTGGGGGGGTGGGGGAGTAAAGGAGAAGCGGACCCTCTTCAATGTCGTGGAAGGTGGTGGAGTGGCTGTGGACTCGCCGCACGGCAGCTCCAGGTGGCGGCGCGGCGACGGAGGCGGGCTATGGGATTTCGGCCGGTGTGCCTGTTCCAGGTTGGACGGCGGAGGGTTGCGGAGGCATTGGGGTGGCGGCGGGCTGCGGGGCGGGGGGCGCGGCGGTGAATCTGGGCGGCGCCGCCGCGGGGTCGGCGTGGGGGGCCGGGGATGGGGGAGCCTAACGGATCGCCGAGGCAGACTGGCTGTGATGGTTGAGATGGAAATCCGTCAAATCAACTCTTCTGGAGGGAACTTTTGTTGTAAGTTGTTACCTGTACTCTGTTTCATTTGTGGTTAGCTCTATTATGAAATGTAGGCTCATGTGTGAGACGATACTTCACAAATCAATATACCTTGTATCCTTGCAATATTGTCTCACACCTTTTTTTTTGCAAGGAATATTGTCTCACACCTGTCTACTATGTTCAGGGAATAGTGCTTCTTATCATCTTGATATCAGGACTCACGTGTATGATGGGAATTGATACTCCATCAAGGTTTGAAGCTCCACATGAATCTTGATTCATTTCAATGCAGATCAGACTGATAGCTTGATGAGGCAAAAGGATTACGAATGCCAATATTTGTTGGTCTGTGCTGTGAATATAGTTAGCTTCCTATTCAAAGTGCCTTGTGTATTTTACATTACATACCCCTACGAAGATCTAGCTGAGCTTTTGGACGCATTTGCATAAAGCTTGTGTTGTACCGATCAAGCATGGCTCCCGATGTTTTCTGTGAATAACCTGCAATTCAGGTGACAAATAAGATGGCACTGTGCACCAACAAAATGAAATCTTGCTACTGTACTTAAACATCTGTCACGTGCTCACGCCTATTTACATCTTGTGTCCCAATTGAAACTGTAAATTGTTGCTGTCTCTGTTGCCGAGATGTACAGTCTGTGACAGACTGCAATACATTGATCCTCTGGATGTGAAACACATTGGCTAATTGATGAGATCCTTTGTCCTTACGGCTGATTAACATGTTTCAGGATCGTGTGTTAGTCTAATGAAGCAACATGATTTGTTCTCAATTCTAATGGGGTTTCAATTTAAGCCTAAACTGAGAGGCCTCTCAGTGTACATTTTAGGTTTATTTGTTGGCCAAAATCGATCCTCAATTCCTCTTTACCAGTGCTACAATTTGCATTATTATCTATGTAAAACATGTATATAGAATATGCTCATGTAGAACATGCAAATAGATCAATCTTCCCATGCTGCTAGTGGAAGATCTAGCGGAAGGGCTAGGGTATCTTTATGTCCATTAAAACTAAGGGGAAGATAGGGGAGGACAATGTGAAAGCAAAAGGGCTAGTTTGGATGGTGGTGGTGGTGGTGGGTAATAAACCTAGTGGAAAGGGAAGCCCCGGAGGGATTTTAGAGGCATTTTATTTCCTTGGGTAGAAATTATCATCCCCCAGCCATTGTCTCGGAATGTCACAAAACTTCCAAAGAAAATCAAGAAAAGTTATAAAAAAGGGTGTCCTTCCTCCTCACGCCCCTCCTCATCCTTGCCCCCGCCGCCTCCTCGCCCTCGCGCCTCCTTGTCGTCCTTGTCCTCGCACCCCACTCCTGCTTGCCTCACAGGCAACCGCGCCCTCCTCCTCGTCTTTGCTCCCGCCGTTGCCCACCACCCCGCCGTGGCACGCTAAGGTTTCGTCGGGGTGTCCGCGGAGCTCCGGCAAAACCCTAGCACGCCCATGACGACCCTTTTCTTCCCCTCCCCCCTACTTCCGCGGCGAGCTCTGGCCGTGGATCTCCCCCGCCCCCGACCTGGCCCAGCCACTTCCACCGTAGCCAGGTCCCCTAAACCGCCCTGCCGCTATCCCCACCTCCTGGATAACCTTCCTCCCCCAAACCCCCTTCTATGCTCGCCGGAGATGGAGAAGAAGAGAGGGAGAGCACGGGAGCGGGAGATGCCGAAACCCTAACGCCGGCGGGGTCTCCATCTCCGTCCTCGCCACCGTCTTCTTCCTGTCTGGCAGGGCGCAGGCGCGTGGGCGCAGGCGTGGGCGCGTCAACAGACAGGTAAACAAAATATCAGGCGCCTGCGTTTGGGTAAATCTGTATGAAAATAGGAAGTTTATGTTCTGTGCATCCATAATGCTAAGATGCGATTAGTTAATAGCTAGCATGCATGATATATGCCTACAGAATTAAAAAGAAACATTTTTAGCAAAACAAAAAGGATCAATAAGCTACATCACTTACGAAGTCACATCCATCGCATTGCACGGTACATATATTTTTTTCTAGATAGAAATTTAGATAACACAATCAATTAGACAATAGTACCAAGTTGTAGATGACATACAAATGTTACAACAACAGGTTACATCTAGCTGGATACAATGGGGTAAGCGGCAAGTAAATAACTAAGTATTAAGCTTCTACTTAGCTACAAAACCTATTATAGATGGCAAATGCTACTTTTTGGGCGTGCGCCCGCAGGCATGAATGCCGACACACCCCGACGCAATTATCCCCTAGGCCGTGAATGACGCGCTGGGCTAGCACTTATTTAGGAAACTAAATTGTTAGGATTAAGAGGAGAGGGTGACACCTAGGCTGATGACGGAGCAACATGTTTCAACAAGGAGACATG
Organism: Saccharum hybrid cultivar R570; assembly: GCA_038087645.1. Lineage (NCBI taxonomy): Eukaryota > Viridiplantae > Streptophyta > Magnoliopsida > Poales > Poaceae > Saccharum > Saccharum hybrid cultivar. Next base: position 3,165,179 of record JAQSUU010000652.1, read on the forward strand.
AAACACTTGGGGGAGAGTTGATGAAGCCGAGAGATCAAGCTTGTAAGCCACTGGACCCATTTTCTTGCGCACCTAGAAAGGTCCAAAGAACTTGAAAGATAGCTTGTGATTGGCACTAAGAGCCACAGAGAAATGCACATAGGTTATATCTTGAGGAACACAGAACCCCCCCCCCCCGCACCACACACACACTGACACTGAACATACATTTAGTTTGGTGTTTGTTGGCTTGACGTTTTCAACCCTTTCTAGGCAAAGAGTTGCTTGACATGGCAATAGGTGAATAGGAATCCAGAATGACCACCAACAGGGTGCATCATGCAATGCTGCCAAGATTGACTGCTACAGTGAAGTGTTGTTTCCCAACCAGATTCTAAGACTTATAGCATAGGATGCCATCTGACAGGGAGAAGTTGGTCACTAAATCTAGGGAAATAGCAAGCTTGGACAAGATTGCTTGAGTGTCAGGATCATGGTGATAACCAGAAAGAATGGTTGTGGTCAAATACTTGTTTCTATAAGTGGAGAGATCTGCCATAATAGGACCCAATGGCTTGATGATGTTTGCCAGGGGGTGACCCTGCCATATAGGACGTGCAGATTCCATGATCATAAGCATTAGTTTCAACACAGAAAGTCTTAGTGAAGTTAGACATGGCCAAAACTATGGCGGAACTGAGCGCTGTCTTCAGAGAGTCACAAGCCTACTAATAGACGCTGGTCCAAATGAACAGAGTGCGATTCTTAATTAAGAAGCTCTATCAACGATTTAGCTAAGACTGCAAATTGGTGGATGACTCTCCAGTAATAGCTAGCAAGTCTGAGGAAGCCACGGAGGTTCTTGAAATTTGTTGGTTGGGGCCAAAAAGTAATGGCCTGAATCTTATTAGGGTCAATAGAAACTCCTACCTCACTAATGATGTGTCCCAAGTAGGACAATTGGTGTTGTGTGAAGGAGCACTTGCTACACCTGACTTGCCACTGATCCTGAGCCAACAACTGAAAACAACGTGCAAGTGGCCAACAAGGTCATCATAGGTGCGGCTATAAAACAATATGTCATCCGAAAATACAAGAACACACTTTGTGAAGAAATGGTCGTAATGTAGAGTTCATAGCACCCTAAAATGTCCCTAGAGCGCCACACAAGCCAAATGGCATGACCTTTATCTCGAAGTGACCAAAGTGTGTTTAAAAAGTAGTTTTTAATTCTTCACTAGTCTTGAGGCGGATTTGATGGAGTCAGGAGTTGAGGTCCAAGGAGGAAAAGCAACTAGCTCATGACACTTCATATCCATTAGCTCATCCAAAATTGGTAGATGGAACTTGTCGCGGACAATGATGGCATTTAGGTGTCTATAATCGACACATGGTCGCCACAAACCATCCTTAATGGGCTGGTGGTGGACTGGATAAGCTTCTTGGTGAGCATGTCATGAACTTGAATTTGGATTTCATCTTTGAGATCCAGAGTGTACCGATATGGTCTTATGTCGATAGGTTGAGGACCAGGAATCAGTGGGATAGCATGATCATAATGATGGATGGGTGGCAATCCACTAACCGGTGCCAATATAGAAGCAAACTCCAGAAGTATAGCTTAAATTTCTAGAGGCAAGGCCGGGGCAGGTGCTTCTAGAACAGTGTTCGCTGAGAGGATACAAACCTGAACCAAGAGATGCTCATTGGCCATTGGTAGAAACCCATTAATGGCAGCAAAGGAGCCATTTGAAATAGCCAAGAAGAATTGGGCATCAAAAACTCTATGAATGGTAGGAACATCTGAGTGTTGTATGGTAGAATCTGCAAGGAGCAAACTGAATAGGTCCAACAACTCTTCCATGGTATGCAACTCCATAGTGGTGGAACATTTGTGCCCATGTGACCATTTCTCAGCAACAGTCACATAGCCCTCTAGCATGACAGTATGAACAAAGAGGAGAGTATTTCTTAGCCATAGATGTCTTGGATGAAGTGCCATCACGAACATCAGCACCTTCAGTGGATGACATTGGCTGTGTATCTTGACGTGGTGGCGGGGGAAGTGGAAATGGTCCCCAAGACATCTGCTTGTGGTAAAACATGATATCGGGCCTACAGATTCATAACCGCCGCATGGGCACAACCTACAGATTCACAACCGCCGCATGGGCACAACTACCTCCTCCTACAACAAGGCCCAAGTGCAAGCAATATCCAAGGAAGACAATAGTTGAACAAGAACAATAAGGCGAATATCATCGCTTAAGCCATCAATAAAGCGCATGATGTAAAACAAGGGATCAGATTTGTGACCATAAGCAATTTGTGACCATAAGCAAC